>CAUZXS010006501.1:0-10000 GCA_963585895.1 Sepioteuthis lessoniana
CCCCGCGAGCAAGCGAAAGTCAACCGTCTTTTCCCGAGGCAGGTCTCAACTCTCTTAACTGACTTTTTCAAAAATCCCCAAATACTCCGCGCGCTTCCGGTGCGTGACGTCATTCGAACTTGCAAGCCCTGTTTCCCATCTGGGCTATTGTGCCATCTCTGAGTGACACGTTCGCTCCACGTGCACGCGTGAACACCTGTGATAATGTTGCGCCTAAGTAACCCATGTACTAAGCCGAAAGGTTCTCAGCCTAAGTAAACCCAAAGGCATAAAACGAAATCCCCAGCCATTATATTACAGCTGCATCTCTAAGAGGAGTAAGGGAACCACCAATGAGTGTCCAAGATATGACACTAAACAATTTGATGACGAGGCTACAGTGACGCAGGAGCTTTGGGAAATGCAGAGTACTCCTTCACTGCAATCACTTCCAGGTCCACCCTGGCTTGTAGTAGTAATCTATCCCGGGCTCCTATTTATGGGAGAAATGGAACTGAGTGAAAACAGATGACTTATGCCAAATTGAAAATGGAAATAGAAATGTTTGATCATTTAACTGTGTGTATCAACAAAATGTCTTTACAAACCATTAATTTAATATATATGACAAACAGGATTGGCATAAAATAACCAATAATGTTTGATATGTAAAAAAACCAAGCCAAACTCAGCAAAACAATACATAAAAAAGTTGAAAGAATATCTGGTTTTACTGATTGATATTAAATTAAATTCTTGCGTAATGTTCCTGAATTTGACTCTCAAAACTAAGCACTTAGAATTGCTTTTCTTTGTTTAAACACTTATGAGCAGTAACACACACACACACACACACATATATATATATATATATGTAATTATATATACATACACATATATAGGCATATGGATCGAAATATACGTACATATATACAACGAATATGTGCATGCATATATATAAATATATGCATATTTATACATAAACACATCTACCTGCATACATATATTCGGAAATATACATATATATACATATGTATGTATGATCATGTCCATACGCATATATACAGACATATATATATAGAATATATAAACATATATATTATATATAATTGTGTACATAAGTACACACACACACACTATATATATATATATATTCTAGTCATCAAGACATTTACCAAGAGACTGGATAAACACTTGCTCGCACCGTTATTCCTTTTCTTTCAATAAGCTTTCTCAACAAATGTATTGATTCGAAAAAGAAAAAAAAAAACAACAAACAAAAGAACGCTCAACCTCTGCTGTGACACCATCAAATGTTTTCCGCCGGCCAGATCTGAAGAAGTCTCTAGAGCAATAACAGTTCAGTGCTTTGTTCCTCTTGTAAACACAGTGCCCATATGGTCTGGTATTTAAATATTTACCTTGATCGCTTTAGTGTCTTTAGTTCGAAACCTAGTAAAATCTTAAATTTATTTTTTTCACATGATTCTTCATGGAAATAAATCTATAGGCAATTGAATGGATTTTGATTTTACAAATTAAATAGACTCAAAATCATTTATCAGAATATTTTAAGGTTCTGTTATTAACAATTAAATTATATTAAATCATTTATTCAAAGTTTTTATGAATTTGTATAATGTCAATAGAGAATTATTCTCGTTCGACCGTTGAGTTGTCGAATGCAAAACACTTGACTCTTTCAATCTAAAACTTCAATTGTTAAACTGCAAATTCGTATAATTTGATTGATCCAAGTTTCGTCCGAATATTTCTAGAAGTAAGACAATTCTGGTTCCAGGTTCCGAACTTTAGTTTTAAAAATAAGCATGAAATACCTTTTGGAATTAAAAAAGAAAGATATCAGTATGGCCCAGTCATCTGAGGCTGCAGAATACACCGACTGTATCTCTGCAGAGGAGTAAGACTTCCCCAATAAGTGACCTGGATATGATATTAAACAATCTGATGGTGAGGCTTCAGTAATGCTGGACCTTTGGGGAATGCGGAGTACCCTCTCATTTAAACTGTTTTTATATTTAACTGTGTGTAATTTACATTTAACTGATACTGAATTTAATTGTTAGGATACATAGCAATACTTGGAACTATTTATCTTTTTTGACATGCTAAACTGAATTGCTTGAAATAAAACTATCTTATCATTAACTGTTTGTAACCAAATGACTGGTATTTAATTGAATTATTAGTGATACATAGCCATATTGAAAACAGTAAACTGTGTGCAAACAAATAATTAATAGTAAGTAGAATTGTTCGTTTTAGATAGAAAAATGTCAAATCATTTAACTGTGAGAAAAAATGAGCTCAGGCTCGTTTGAAAATATCATCAACAAAATGTTTTTAAAATCATATATTTGATATATATATATGTATAAAAAGGATTTGGCATTGAATAACCTACAAAGTTTGATATGCCATAAAACCAAACCAAATCAATATCAGTTATTTATTTTTTTTTTAAGATCTAATGGTTTTCTTTCTAAATTTCTTGTTCTCTTTTTGTTTTCTACTTCGTTTCAATTGATAGAAAAGTGCCCTAAATTCTTCTCCTGGGCGCTTTTGATCATATCGATTAATCGTCTTCGTTGTCGGTATTGCTTTTTTTTTTTAGACTTGTGCGCGGTATTTTCTTTGGTTCGAAGGGTTTATTATTAGCGCGTGAACTTTAGTTGTAACATATACATATGCATGCGGAATACGAAACACTGACGACTCTCCGTAGTTTAGGTACGAAACGTTTATTTACTTCTTGAATTTGGTTTTTCGACTCTAGGAGAGAGAGACACAATTTTTATTATGCTAACAGTTCCTACATCGCCCACAGTCAACCCACCAGCTGGACTGACCCGACCCAGAGTCAAATATCAACGAACTCCTTTTTTCAACAATCACCAAATTCTCAGCCCCTAGCTTCTGGGCATGACGTCATTCACACCCCAGTCCATTTCCTATCTGGGGTTTTTATTATGACATTTGTGATTGTCATATCCTCTGCGCGCGAGCGTGAACTGTACTCAATGTGTGCATCTGCACCTGCACTAAGCCGAATAATTCAAAGCCTAAACAAACCGAATAATAAAATATAAATTAACGAAAAATGATTAATATAAAAAAATCATTCCGTAATTATATAACATAGAATGTTTCTTGTTAAAGATTTTTCGTATATTAATTTATTAAACGTAGCAAATTTAGTAAACAAATTCATATGTCGATTTGAGGAGAGTCAGTCGAACAACACATGAACCTCTAATTGCTACATTGGCCATACAACCACCACCCCATCAAGTCGTTTAATATCAATCATCTTTGATACAAATGCCATCAAATAATATGTAACTAAAACACGTTGTAATAACACTGCTAAACTCACATCTGCGGAAATATGAAAACTCCTCACAAATAGGTGTGATGGTTAAACCAATGGACTGCAGAATCGTAGTAAATGAGTTCGAACTCCAGTCGCGCTATTACGTTTATTTTCGGGAAGGTATGAACCCCCTTATCCTTCCAGCTATGGGTTAAATAGTACCACTACAGTTCTTCTCGAAGGATGGCTTTGGCATTAAATAACCCGAGGCGGTTGATATGCTATTAACATCCTGTTTATACATTCATATTAAATTTGTATGACTTGTAAACACATTTTGTCGATATCATCTTTGAACGAACCTGATCTCTTGTTTGCATACAGTTAAATGGTTTCAAATATTGCTATATAACTGTCACAATTTAACATCAGTCATTTGTTAGCTCATAATTTCTTCTATATGACCCTAGCAAGTCTGGCTTCAGACAAACATACCCTACAACAGATGTTGCAAACATGTTCATGCTGAAAAGTGTTAGAGACACCGAGATCGAGTCCTGCTTCCGGAGTACTTTTTTTACACTGATTCCTTGTGCATCAAATGCTTCTTTTTGGGGGGTGGGGTGGGGTGGGGAGGAAGTTGATCGATTTCTCTTTATCGTCTTTCAATGTCCAATATCTATACTAAGCGCCCTGAGGTTGTTTTTAACATCTTCATATATATATACATATATATATATATATATATATATATATATATATATATATATATATAAAGACACAGTGGCGAAACACAGCGTTCTTATCCCTTTCCTGTTCTTTTGCTATTAATTTAGTATGTGTTATAAAAAATAGGCAAAAGAGAAAATCAATGCCATGCTGAGTAAATATAGATAATCGAGCAAAAGCCGATTCATATTGTCACGTCAGTGGATTAGTTTGTGAATACCTATTGGTTTTGGTCTGAGTTCATGCCTGACACCACATGCTTTATTATCATTAACGTGCCATGAAAAAAAATATGCTGTACTAAGTAAATAACAACGATTTTTATTGTTTGCCTCTTTGCTTCGTTTCATCTCGCCAAACGCTACGCTCCGTCTCTCAACGCGAACAGCTTTTATAGAGAATTGATTAGTGTAATACTGTCAATAGGTGGCGCTCTGTCAGCCTTGACGTATGGTGGACGGAGCTTGCTGGTGTATTTTTCCTTCCTGCACGTTCGTTCATGTTTCTCCAAGAATTATAAATCATGATTCAACAAGAGATTATCAATAATTTCAAAACTTCGCTTGCCCAGTCGCCTGGGGGCTGTAGAATATGCCGACTGCATCTCTGCATATGTGTAAGACACACGTCCAACCCTGCTCCAACGAGTGACCTGGATATGATACTAAAACATTTGATGGTGAGGCATCCGCTCTGGAGCGTTGGAGAATGTGGAATATTGCTATTTAATAGGATTAATTCAATTTAGTCTTAATTATTTGTTTGCGCACAGCTAAATAGTTTCAAGTATTGCTATTAAACATTAACAAGTTTACATCTCTCATTTGTTTGCGCCCTGTTTAATGCGATGAACGCAGTTTGTTCCAGGATTTGAACTCCGCTGGCCGATTTCATTTCCAAAGGCGATAACCGTTACGCTCAGTGGTCTGTTTACAGATAGTGTTTGATAAATGTTGTGATGTTTTTTTCGCAATCTATATTATCTATATTTATACGAAATCAAACTGGATTTATTCCTTCTTATTATACCTCAAATCATCCAGGCCCAGTGGGCAGGGATCTGTAGAATACACTAACTGCATCTCTGCAGAGGTGTTGGACTCCCCACCACACACACACACCAACAAGTGTCCAGGTTATACATTAAATAATCTGATGGTAAGGCTCTAGTAATGCTGGAGATTTGGGGAATGCAGAGTAACCCTTTATTACCATCACTCCAAAGTCCACTCAAGCCTGGAATGGTATCAAGTAATAGAGTCCTATCTATGGGTCAAATAGAACTAAAGTGTCTGCTCATGCTGAATTGAAGTGTTTGAAATAGAACTGTTTTGACATTTAAATGGCGAACTTATACTAAACTGTACTCTTTGAAATAGAATTATCATTCCTCAGAGTTTTTCATGAGTCGAATCACCTCTGAAATATATCTTTTGATATGATGTGGTGCTGCGTCATTGTATTTCTTTGAATATGCTCCACAATTTAAAAAATTACCTTTTACATGAAAATTTAATTTAAGAAACAAGATTATATTAAGAACAAGTCGCACAGAACCATTTGTAGCCCTTATTGAGGACGATTCAATCGCACAATCCCGTGTTTTGCCCCAAACTGCTGATCCAAATGCATCGAGAATTAGCATTGGTCTTTCTTGACTTTGAGTCAACGGTCACATATCGTCTCGACATCTAGACATCATTATCTTATGAATTGCTCAGCTATGCAAACTTCAGAAAAAATTTGCTTCACTTCGCAAATATTTGTCAAATAGTCTTGGAGAATAAAACTCTCAATGCCAATAGTGTAGTCTAACCCATCGCTGAGGGATGAGAGGGTTTATGCCTTTCTCAAGGGTATTAGTCCGAAAGTGAACGTTATAGGGCTACCGGAGTTCGAACTCGCTTACTACGATATCAAAGACCAGAATGTTAACCACTACACATCGGGGACGCACTTATTTGTTGTAGACATAAATAGCAAATATATGATTATGTGCATATCATTTGTTTACGATTGCAAAAAAGAAAGATGGATTTTCGCATTAAATAAACCAAGAAAGATTGACGTGCCGTTAAATCAAGTTGCCAAGCAATCAAATAAAGCAACTTTTTATAAATAATAGGACGATTTCAGGAAAAAATAAAAATGATAAATCGTTTGATGGAATCTCTGAAACAGATCGATGCTTTACTTGAGCCTTGATCTAGAAATTCCTGAAACAAAAGAAGATGATAATGGTGAGTATTCAACCTTGCCTACGAGTGCTCCCTGGAGAGAATGCTAAGCTTTTGCGAGTGCAATTGCTTTTAAAAGAGTGACTAACTGCCGATGCAGACATATAATAGTTTTATTCATTTAACTGTTTATTACAATTTTTCACAACAGTGGATGCATAGGATGTGAGACGTTATTTGAGAGTTCAATCCTGTCCATCTTCCTCGTGAATTATGTTCCTATTTATCAATCTATCAATCGATTCCCCGTCGAGTTCAGATATATCTATCGATCTCTCAATTAATAAGTACCACAACTGTGATTAAGTGGAGCTGAGAGTAATGACAATAGAGCGATTACTCTACACTACTCAGGAATCGGGAACTGGAGTCTCACCACCGGATATTGGTTATTACCATACCCAGGACATAAATAAAGAAAGAAATCGTCAACTTTGTACGTAAACTGTGAATATTAACAGACATGTAACTCTTTTCGCACAAACACTGATCATTATTTATCATCTTATCTGAGACCATTATGATATTAACCAGCCGTGGAAAAGAATTACTGTCTGTAGCGAAAGATTGGACAGAGTGCAACGCTGCAAACCGGGAGGTTGTTTATCTTGGCTTTGTTTTTCAAAAAGAGATTACTGTCTGGCCGAATATAACAGACATTGACTCCAGATTACTTTCCTTAAAATAACTGTAGCCAGGTTTTTATTAGTGAGTTACAGTGATCATTTAGTTAACGAAAAAAATTGTTCATATACGGGATGCAAACTGTCGTCAAAATTACGTAAAAATGAAAGTAAAACAGGCATCTCTCTTTGTCAGATGTATTTACCAAAATTATATGAAAATATCTTAAATAAAATATCTTAAATTAAATATTTAAATAATTCACCATTGGCTTATACCATGACCTCTCGACGATTTCGGAATCTCCCGCCAGACTTTTGAGCGGCCTACTTGTTTAAATTGGTAAATGCTGCCGTTATCTTTGCCTTCAGTTCATTTTTGGTGCTGTACACTCGAACATACACACAGCAGCTATGTGAGGATACGGGATGTAGCCCTGAAGACCTGCCAGAGGCGATGAATGATAGGGAGAAGTGGTGAGAGAGGGTCAGGGATATCCGTGCTAGTGACACGAGATGATGATGATGATGATGATGACTGAGTTTTATTGGTGAGCCCTGCAGATGATAATCGAAGAGATTTCAATTTGGAGACTTACGCGGCCAGATGTTCGGAGATGATGTGGTCGCAGAAATTTTCTCACGGCCTATACTGGGTTCTACTGCTTTGTGGCATTATACAGACGTAGGTCCTTCCGGTAGTCATTTCGATCCATATCAGAACTACCTCCTCCAGGCAGTTGATGTACGCCCCCGTGTTGAGTTAGGCCTTGTGGAAAGATGAGTGGAGTCATAACATCACCATCAGTAATAACCCACCCCCGTCAAACATTAATTTGTGGACGAAGTGCTTTTGTTTTATATAAATATGAGTATGGATTTGTTCTCAGATTGACATCCAAACATTCTGAAATTTTCGTATTGGGGTTTCCAGCATGAATATCATGTATGCCTTTTCCAAATTTTTAGATGACTGAATGACGTCATAGTGCGGCTTTCCTCATAGACAGAGCCAAAGTGACTTTAATTTACTGCTCTGTAGACAAAACGTGAAGTAAATAAACCCTATGCACGAAATTGATGAATTAAAATGGCGGTATTGCATCATTTATGCAATGAACGCTGTATTTCTTGCATAAAACTTCTGGAAAATAAAACTCGGAAGAAAACAACTGTATGGAAACTTTCGTCAATAAACTAAAAACATAGAACACGAAATGATCTGAACTAGGCTATGAAAGGGAAATCTGAAAATAGAAAGTGAATCTCTTTGAATAGCAGCCAAAAAAAAACGAACTCATAAGAAATTATGTCAAAGCACAAATTGATATTACATAAAATATTAGCAAGGGTAAATATGTTAGTGAGACAGATAAAACAGTTAATTGCATTATAAGCGAATGACCCAAACTAGCATTAAAGGAATACAGTGACTAGGTGGGAAAAGTGATCTACTAGGAATTGTGTAAGAAACTGAAATGTGTTCATACTGACCAGTGGTGTTTGCATAAAGTAGAATCTTTCCTAGAAAATGAGACAGATGAATTTACTCACGTAATCCTAGTCAAAAGACCAGACTGTGAAAATAAGAAAGTAAATGATTATTAATTTACGAAACGTTGCAGTTCCAACAGACCATGGAAGGCGTAAAGATAGACAAATATCCAGATCTTGCGAAAGATCTGAAAAAGATGTGGAACATGAACTAATTGTTTGTTTTATTGATTAATTTTAACAGTCTAGCAACCAAACTAGGGTTATTTTTTCCTAAATATTTAGCAATCGTGTTCATATTTACATTTTGAGTCTAGTTTGTTTGTTGTATATTGACCTACAACCCAGCCGGCCTGTCAAAATAGGAAATGCGCCTATGTAAATAACAGGTGCATCCGCTCAAGGAATATCAGAATATAATCTTGACCGTGGACGAGTTGAATGAGTGCGCTTGTGAAGTCCACAAGAAGGTTGGCGTTGAACTATTATATAACTCGGTGAGGACAGGAAGTCAGTTTGGAGACCAGACCAGTTGGTGACAAGATGCGGTAGAGAAAGCCAGCACCAAGCAGGAGGAGCCCTCAGGCCCCTGACTGAGCAGTTGGGGATCAGACGAGTTGGAAATAAGTTGCGGTAGAGAAAATCAGCACCCAGAGAGGCTGGGCCCAGGCCCCCGGTTGAGGAGCCCAGGAGAACGGGAAAGAAACGCTGATGGCCATAAGAGTGGGGCTCAATATGTTGCAGTTCTGTTCGGTCTCTAACTCCCTCTCACACACAACCCTTTCAATAAAGTGAGAGGTATATTTTTCTAAAGATCTGCGTCGCTCGTCTTTATTGTGTCGTTATGATTTTGCATGAAGATGTATATGTATTATGTTTCTATACAACATTTTTTAAAGAGGTTTTTGTTGGCAAACTTTCCAAACGGATTCGAATAACTTTTAGGCACATCTAGTTGACCCATTGTTATCACCTTAACAGTTAATACCACGCTGAGACAGAGTGGAGCTGGGAGTAATCACAAAGAAGTAGTCCTCTACATTCCTCACGTCTCTAGAACTTGAGTCTCACCATCTGACACAGTTTAGTGTCATACCCAGGAGACCTCTGCCGTTGATACAGTCAATCTATTCTGAACACCACCGAAAGGACGAGTGTCACATGAAGGTGACGTCATACCGCCTGGAGACGTTGGAATTATGCATAAAAGGACAGAAAGAGACAGAGAGAATTGAGACCTTGGAAGAGCCGAGATATTGGAAAAAACCATATCGTGGATTTATTTCCAAAGGACAGAAAAAGACATCAGCCGAAACCTTGGAAAAATCAAGACCTTTGATCTATTCTTAAAGGGCAGAAAGAGACAGATTAAGAACAAAGACCTTGTAGAAACGGGACCAAAGGACAGAAAGAGACAGAGGAAGAATCGAGACATTGGATCTCTTCCGAAAGGAGTGAAAGAGGCAGAGGAAGAACTGAGATCATTCAGACCACAGCACTGTTAAAATTAGCTTGAAGGATGATCTGAAATGATTGCTGTCACTCAGACTCTAGTGAAAGGCAATTAGCTAGAGCTGGTGCGAAAAACTCGCATAACAGAAATA
>CAUZXS010006501.1:15000-18851 GCA_963585895.1 Sepioteuthis lessoniana
TTGCCAATAAATGATAATGCCGCCCTGGTAATGATGCTTTGACGTCAAAATCCAAACTGACCTTAAAGTAATCATTCGATGAAGGGTCTCTTAACGCCACTGGTTTAGTCTGTTCTTCTTGAGTTCGAATTAAACTGATTGCAACTATTTCTTGCCCAGTCGGCTGGGGTTGTAGAATACACCGACTGCACTTCTGCAGAGAGGTAAGACCCCCAATGAGAGTCCTGGATATGACTCTAAACAATTTGATGATGACATTCCAGTGATGCTGGATGTTTGGGGAATGCGGTTCATCCCTTCATTGCCATTGCTCCCAGGTCCACTCTGTCCCGGATTGGTAGCTCCTGATAGGGCTCTATTTATCGGTTAAATAGAACTAACTGCATACTTATGCTAAACTAAATTGTTTAATTTGACTAAACTGAATAGCTTTAAATAGAAATGTTTTTGACAATTAGACTGTACTTACATTTAAACTGCGTGCTTATGATAAACTGAATTCTATTAAATGGAACTGTTTTTGACATTGAAACTCTACTTACACTAAACTGAATTGTTTAATATAGAACTGTGCTGATATTTAAATGTGTGTAAAAAAAACCTCTGCTTATACTAAACTGAATTAGCGGCATTAAAATTGTTTGACAAAACTGAATAGCTTGAAATAGAAATGTTTTTGAGAATTAAACTGTGTACTCATGCTAGACAGAATTGTTTGAAATACAACTGTCTATTTGCATAAAAAGGGATTTGGCGTTAAATAACCTACTAAGGGTGATATGCCATAAAATCCAACCACCCAACCAACCAACCCAGCCCAACTATTGCACACAAAGATTTGCTTATGTTTTTGTTTTTTCAAATGTTTCCCCAGAATGACAGGTGTCCCTTTTAACAAAGTTGGTTTGGTTTGGTTTAGTTTTACGCCATATCAACTATTTTAGGTTTATTCATATACATTGAATAAATGTGACTTATAAAAAGATTTTCTTGCTAACATTTTAAACGATTTTGAGCTCATATTTTGCAACACAGTTACATGGCGTCAAGTATTGTTATCTAATACAAATAATTCTATTTACTATTAATCACTTGTTTGCACACAGTTAAATGATCCCAAGAATTGCTATGTAGTTAGCGTCCATGAAGTGCATCCATACAGCAGTATCGACACGACCGCTGCTAGGAAAAAACTGTGTTTTATTTTATCGGTCAGGTCAGACTTCTATATGACCGATAGCCTATCGTTAGCTGTCCATGCCTTTGCTAGTCGCGTGTTGATGTCTGTCTCGTTTGATGAGACTCTGCTTCGTAGATAGGTGAACTTGTCTACTAGTTTCAGTGAGCTACCGTATGCGGCAACTACACAAGAATGCTGCGAGCAATATTGAACTAGTCCTGGAGGCACCCCCCACAAAGCAGCAGCTGTACGGTCACCTATAACCCATCACGAAAACAATCAAAATTAGACGAACCAAACATGTGGGTCACTGCTGGAGAAGTCGGGACGAGTTCATAATTGATGTACTCCTGAGGACCCCTTCACATGAACGAGCAAAGGCAAGGACGACCAGCTGGAACCAACATACAGCAGCTCTGTGGCGATACGGGACGTAGCCCTGAGGACCTGCCGAAAGCAATTGACGATAGGGAGGAGTGGCGAGAGAGGCTCAGGGAGATCCATGCTGACGGCACGACATGATGATGATGATGATGATGATCGTAGATTATAGTTTTACAGTTTCAGGTTCGTTTACTAAGAGTTTAAAGAAATTTCAGAAATTAGTTAAATAACTGCCAAATTATATTGAAAACATTTTCTTAATTTCTCCTTCCTTGACGATAAACGAGATATTTCTTGATACAAAGATCGAATATTATAAAGTGGAAATTTTGACAAAAAATCCATATAAGATCTTAGCGAGGTTACGATCTTCTTCATTTAATCTTCGAGTCGTATTTTATAAATGTTAATCTAACAATAGCGATATGAGTCTACTATAATTATCTAAATGGATTTTTTTTTTCATACTGAAGCGAATTGTTTATTTGGTTTTCTAGATTTCAAAGTGAATTGTTTGCTGGGCTTTGACAAGAGTTCCCAGGCGTTAATAAACAGTGGAAATGTGGGTTACAAGATAACATACGGCAATAAGTTTTGATTGCAAAGTATTACCGGCAGGGGCTGCCGAATACACAAACTGAATCTCTGCAGAGGGTTAAGACCCACCGCAACGAGTGTCCTGTTATGATACTAAACAATCTGATGGTGAGGCTTCAGTAATGGTGGAGCTTTGGAGAATGCGGCGTACCGTTTTATTAACATCACTCCCAGGTCCACTTTGGCCCGGAGTGGTAGCACCTGATAGGGTCCTATCTATGGGTGAAATAGAACTGTTTGATATTTAAGCTGAGTGCTTACAAATGACATCTGCAAAACTGAATTGTTTGAAATAGAACTACTTGATCATTTAACTGTGAGTAAACAAACGACCGATGTTTAATTGAAATGTAACAATCGTCTGTTAAGCCGGATTGTGAACCTTTATATCCGGGAAGGCACCAAATAAAACCCAAACATAACATAAACTTGCCCCCTATCTACTTTCATTGGAAATCTAATGACGGTCAAAAACTCCCAATTTAGGAGTAATTGCCCTGAAAAAGGAGCTTGCTATTAGATGCTTTTATATACCTTTAAAAAAACTTAGTTTTGCACAAGACTCCTGGGAGGGAGAATAGAATTCACTATTCAGTTGTAATGTGCCAGTGAGATTAGCTTGTTAACGATCACACTAAATCAAGTTGATACAGCCTCAGACGTATTGAACAGTACATTTCCGCTACGAGTAAAGTCAATATTAAAGTGGTTACGGCCGGAATGAATTCAGTGTTTTATTTCTCTTAGACCGATTGCTTTACAAAGGCTAAGGAATCGCCTGTTCAACAATTTAGCCATAACTAGATTTAGGGAAGAACATAGGGATTCATGGTTTTACAGAATGCATGAATCTATATGGAATTGAAACGTGAAACCGCTTCCTCCAGAAATTGAGCTAAGGTCCCTGATTCCATTCTCAATTGATCTACAAAAAGAGCTTTCTATTGAGTCAGGATGTAATGCCCCCCACCAAAAAAAAAAGAAAATAATAAAAAAACAGAACTATACACACATCTCTTTGGCAGGATCGAAATCACAGAAGTAGGCTTTGGGAAATAGTTTGCTAACCATCACACCCCAAAGAGGAGACTCTACGGAACGAAAGGTGTCTGTTGGGTGAGTGAACAAAAGCAAGAACGTGAAAGAATCATAAGAAGAGAGATTGACACATTAATTCGGAACCTGACGAACACAGACTACTCGTCTTCATATTTTTTTTCTCCAAAGAAACCAGGAAATAGCCAGCATACAAATCTAGCCGAGACCCAGACATACCAAGCGGGTCACTCCAGCATCATCGCTTACTCCTGCCTAGTTTTTTCCGTTCTTTTTTTCGTTCTTTTGTTCTATTTCCAACCACTTCTCGTAATAATCTCTCCAGTAACCGGTTCTTATAATCCTTATCAACGCACCAGAAAACGGTCAGTATCTTAACTGCTTGTCTAAGTGGGCTCCTGGTGATTCGCCCACTGGAAAGATCCTACTAATCTCAATTAAGATGGAAAGTGAGGCATTTTAGAGGAACCGGCTGAGTGCTATGGCAGCTAAAGCTAAGAAGGTCTCGTTTTCGTCTCGTTCTCAATTTCGTTGCTGTTGTTGTTGTTGTTGTTGTTATTGTTACTGCTTTGGCTTTTTCCCGACATGCATGGCTTTCGTTATTCCATTGTGTAAACAGCTCAACTTCATTATC
>CAUZXS010006502.1:10000-25000 GCA_963585895.1 Sepioteuthis lessoniana
AGATAGATTCTACGGATGGTTAATGAAGGGGTACGGGCAAAAAACCTACAAGCGACATTAATATTTGTTGACTTTACCAAGGCTTTCGATTCCATTCACAGAGGAAAGATGGAACAAATCCTACTAGCGTACGGCATACCTAAAGAAACCGTAGCGGCAATAACGATTCTCTATAGAAACACTAAAGTAAAAGTACGATCACCAGATGGAGACACAGAATACTTCGACATTGTAGAAGAAGTACTACAAGGGGACACGCTGGCTCCGTACCTCTTTATCATTTGTCTAGACTACGTACTTAGAACATCGATTGACAAAATCAAAGAGAATGGCTTCGAACTGACGAAGAAAAGAAGCAGAAGGTACCCCGCAACAACAATTACCGACGCCGACTACGCCGATGACATAGCGATACTGGCAAATACACCTGAACAAGCCGAAACACTACTGCATAGTTTGGAACGAGCAGCAGCAAGCATAGGCCTCTATGTTAATGCACACAAAACGGAATATATGTGCTATAATCAAACGGGGGACATCTCCACTCTAGAAGGAACCCCTCTTAAACTAGTAGACAAATTCACTTACCTAGGAAGCAGCGTCGAATCAACAGAAAAGGACATCGAAACGAGGTTAGCGAAAGCATGGACAGCTATCAATAGGCTATCGATTATATGGAAATCAGACCTAACCGATAAAATGAAACGCAGTTTCTTCCAGGCAGCGGTCACATCGATACTGCTATATGGATGCACTACATGGACGCTAACAAAACGGCTGGAGAAGAAGCTAGACGGCAATTACACAAGAATGCTACGTGCAATCTTAAACAAGTCCTGGCGGCAACACCCCACAAGACACCAACTGTACGGCCACCTGTCCCCTATCACGAAAACTATTCAAGTTAGACGAACCAGACATGCAGGACACTGCTGGAGAAGCAGGGACGAACTCATAAGAGATGTACTCTTATGGACCCCCACACATGGCCGTGCAAAAGCAGGACGACCAGCACGAACATACATTCAGCAGCTATGTGAGGATACGGGATGTTGTCCTGAAGACCTACCTAGAGTGATGAACGATAGGGAGGAGTGGCGAGAGGGGGTCAGGGATATCCGTGCTACCAGCGCGATATGATGATGATGATGATGATGATATAGATAGATAAATATGTGTGTATAGATAGATACATATGTATGTGTATATAGATAGATATGTATATATGTGTGTCTGTAGAGATGTGTGTGTGTCTGTATAGATATATATGTCTGTGTGTGTGTTTATGTATATGTGTATGTATGTGTGTATGTTTTTTGTGTATATATGTATGTGTGCGTGTTTTTCCGTATATATGTATATATATATACGTATGTGTGTGTATGAATGTATGCGTATATATAAATATATATGTGTTTGTGTGTAAATATGTAAGAATGTATGTATGTATGTGTGTGTGTGAATGTGTATATATATATATATATATGTGCGTGTGTGTGTGAATGTATATATATATGTGTGTGTGTGTGTGTTCATGTGTGTGTATATATATATGTGTGTGTGTGTGTGTGTACGTGTATATATATATATGTGTGTGTGTGTTTCGTCTATGTATGTATATGTATGTGTGTGTAAATATGTATATATTTGTGTTTCCATATATATATATATATATATATATATATATATATATATTGTCGGTGTGTTTGTATGTAAATATAAATTTGTGTATGTGTGTGTGTTATATATGTGTGTGTCCGTCTTTAAAACTGTGGTTATAAACTAATTATATCTTTGTCTGAACTAACATTACAAATAAGACAAATGTTTAAATTTTTAAATCTCTTTGTCATTAATTTACGCCAAAAATATTTCTCGAGAAAACATTGGACAGTTTTTTGCGGGGAAAATATTAACCTTTCAATGGTAAACATGAAATAACTAAATCTATTTGCTGTTATAATGTGAATTTCTTTTTAACAAATTACCATTTGTGTCTGTCCGGAGTATAATCTTGATTAACAACTAAGATCGTAGAATAACCACCTGTGATTAGAGTTGTTATCTTTTTATCCGGCGTAGATGGGTACTTCAACTAGTTAAGTGTTTGATGAATATGGTAGAGAGACCATGGAACCATGAGTGTATGCCGGAAATTGACTTTTTTCCTCCCGTGAACACACACACACACACACACACACACGTTCTACGAGGTACACAGTGGCACAACAAAGTGTCTCTGGGGAGTAACTCGAAGAGAATTATCTTTAGGGCATCTATCACCAAGCAAACAACTCAAGGCAGCCAAGAGGAATTGATTTTCCTGACCCATGACAAAAGCTAATTTAAACACACAGCGAGTGGATATAGTTTTAAATAGTCTAAGTTGGGACGACGGGACTGGCAGATTTTAGCGTGAGCTGAAATTTTAAGTGGGACTACTTCAAGAGAATTACAATCTCATAGAGAGACCTTGGCGCCAGGCATTTGAAGAGTAGAAGAAGAAAAAGAAAAAATGAAACGTAATTTTCTTGGAATTGAAAATATAATCAGCATTTAATTTCCATTTCCTACTATTTCTCATTCATGACGTGAAATAGAACAAATGCTGAATTTCTCTAAAATAATCGTAAAACAACTGGGGAATTAAAAGATTTTTTTTATTTACTTATAATGTTATAACCACTACTTTTTTGAACAATCTAAATCTTGAATTTAGAATTTGATTAAAAAAAATCAAATGTTTTCTCGCAATTCACGAGTCTTCTTTTCTCTAAGCAAGACACAATACGTATCCGAGACTGATATAAGATAAAACTTTCACTATGATTCGAACTCGAGCCCGCCTAATCGGCATACTTTAGGATATGCTGACTGTATCCTCAGATGGTTAAGACCTCCACTACCATTAAAGAGATGGGTGTAGTGAGCATGAACTGCCTCTAATGGTGAGGATCTAGTTCTGGAGATCAAGGGAGTGTGAAATACTATCCCCATCACCATTACTCACTGGTCCACTGTGACCTGAAGTGGTAATACCTTTGAGGATCCAATCTATAGGTCAAGTCATCATCATCATCATCATGCCGCTATCACGGATATCCTTGACCCTCTATCGCCACTTCTCCCCATCGTTCATCGCCTCTGGCAGGTCTTCATGGCTACATCCAGTATCCTCACATAGCTGCTGTTTGTATGTTCGAGCTGGTCGTCCTGCTTTTGCTCGGCTATATGTGGGGGTCCATAGGAGTACATCACTTATGAGCTCGTCCCTGTTTCTCCAGCAGTGTCCTGCATGTCTGGTTCGTCTAACTTGAATAGTTTTCGTGATGGGAGGCAGATAGCCGTATAGTTGGTGCCCTGTGGGGTGTTGCCGCCAGGACTTGTTTAATATTGCTCGCAACAGTCTTGTGTAATTGCCGTCTAGCTTCTTCTCCAGCCGTCATGGTTATCTTTCGATGGCTGTTTTTATTTCTCACCTATAGAAGCCACTCTTATAGATGAGCAGCAGTAGTTCCCCGATTGAACTGACGATTCTGAGCGTTGAGCAAGATGGTTAAGACCTCCATGACCATCAAAGAGGGGTGTGTCATGAGCATGAACTGCTTCTAATGGTGAGGATATAGTTCTGGAGATCAAGGGAGTGTGGAATATTATCCCCATCACCATTACTCACTGGTCCACTGTGACCTGAAGTGGTAATACCTGTGAGGATCCTATCAATAGGTCAAATACATTGGTTTAAAAATTCCTACTCGCTATATAAGCGGTTTCTTTGTTTAATGGCATATCAACTCTTAGTAGGTTATTTAATGCCGAAGCCATTCTCCTAGAAGAACAGTAGTGGTACTATTTAACCCATCGCTGGGAGGATACGGGGGTTCATAATTTTCCCAGGGGTATTTGTCCGAAAGTGAACGTAATAGTGCGACTGGAATACAAACTCGCTTACTACGATTCCGCTGTCCATCGCTTTAACCATTACACCACGAGCCATTCTCCTAGAAGAACAGTAGTGGTACTATTTAACCCATCGCTGGGAGGATACGGGGGTTCATAATTTTCCCAGGGGTATTTGTCCGAAAGTGAACGTAATAGCGCGACTGGAATACAAACTCGCTTACTACGATTCCGCTGTCCATCGCTTTAACCATTACACCACGAGGACACCCCCTCGCTATATAAGAGTAAATCATTTTATTAAGAATAGTCACTTGACATAATTGTTTACTTTTATTGTTACTATTATTAAAAGACTCAAAAAGTGGATCTTGATACCTCCTTGCTTAACAGTCAGCATTGTAAAGTACATATCAAGGGTAAAGGGGAGCAATCCAGGGAAATGAGTAGCGCCCTCCTCTACACCTCGGTGTAGTAGCAATTGGAAAGGGAGCTTTAGGGTTGGCCTTGGCTTCGGTCACCAACTTAAACTTTTTTTTTTTATTAATATATCTTTTTTTTTACACATTTGAGTTCTTCACGCACGCGTTAACTGATGGTTTTCAACAGTAGTCTAAATGACAGCAAGTCTTCTGGATTATTCTCAGTATTCCGGACAAGTCCTCCAATCTTTGTACGAATCTTTTGGTGACTGTACCGAGAGCACCATTTACAATTTGTATCACCGTCACTTTCATATTCAATAGTTTTTTTTTTCCAGTTCTCTAGCAAGGTCTAGGTACCTATCTTTCTTTTCGCTTTCCTTTAATTTTACCCTGTGGTCAGCCGGAACAGCAAAGTCCACTATTCGGCAGGTTCTCTTTATTTTTTTTGTTGACTATCCATATTTACCAACACAAGGTCATTTTTAAAGCGGAGTTTAACAGGTTTGAATTCAGAGTTTTCCTTCTCCTAGACTAGTTGCCTCACCAAGGCTGAAGAAGTCTGCCTAGTCTGCCCTACTATTTTACCGATACCTGGAGGGAGAATAATTGGATTCATACCTTTCCCAAGGGTATTGGTGCTATGTGAATTGCTGTCAGTCTCGACCAGGATTTGAACTCGTGTCGCCGTGTCCATTTCCTACGACGATAACCATTACACCACCGGTACCTCCTTTTTTTGTTGACTATCACTAGGTCTGGTCGTCTGTCTAAGATTAAATGATCCGTTGGTATCTCAAAATCCCAAAGAACTTTGTACATTTCATTTTCAAGAACAGATTCTGGTTTGCGCATATACCATTTGTTCGGGTGGTCAAATTGAAACTTCTAGCACAATTCCCAATGGGTCACTTATCCCGCCCACTCATTCCAGACTTTATACTCTTTTTGTGCTAATTTACTGAATTCACTTATTATGTGATTGATTTTTTTCGTCTTTATTACCACAATGCAAATCCACTATTTTGTTGCCTCTTGTCTTCCAAGTTTTTTCGCGTCAGCAAGTGGTCTTTCACTAGATTCTCCGTGACAACAAGTCTCTTCAGCTTACCAGGACTTCTCTCAGTATTCTGGATATTCTCTATTCTTCCTCTGATTTCCAATACTTGCAGTCTATTTTATAAACCTTTTGGGATCTTTCCAAGTACACCAACTATATTTGGTATCACTGTTACCCTCACGCCTCACAGCTTTTATTTTGTTTTCTGGTAAGGTTCAAGTATTTGTCTTTTTTTTTTTTTTTCGATTTCTTTTATTTTCTCTTTGTGGTCCACCCGAACTGCAAAATCCATTGGAGAGCAAGTTCCTTTTTTGTAATTATGGACACTAAGCCTGGCCTTCTCACCCGTTTGTAAATCAAAATCCCAAAGAATTTTATGTGTCGTTCCCCAGGATGATTCTGGTTTGTGGATATACCATTTGGTTGTATGTTCAGATGTTAATCTCTTGAACATTTCCCAGTGGATCCCCTTTCTCACCCAATCGTGTCTAGGCTAGTACTCCTTTTGTGCCAGTTTGCAGAATTTGCTTATGTTTATACCCTTTTGGTGTCCTATTCTTCATAAATACGCTGTTTATTCGCCAACGTCTCCCACCAGACAAGGCTTGACACAGGGTCAAAAGCCCGAAGGCCCATTAAAGTGGGGATAAAGGAGAGGGGAAGATCGGGAACGAGCCGAGACTCGAACCCTGCTGGTCAATGTGGGTCATCGGCTCACTTAGTGCAATGTGAGCCTGATGAGCCAAGTAGTTTCACGAACCCAAATGTGGGTCCGGGCACGTATGCTGGGTTATGGCTTGAAGTAGACAGCAAGGTCTCGTGCCATGCATAGGGTACAAAGGAGTCAATGTTGCAGCTCGCCCACCCAGAGGTAGCCTAGCCGAAACTGGAAGTCTTACAGCCTCAAATCTGCCATTGTTCCTTTTCTGATCCTCGCTCTGAACCAAACTCCAGAACGGACTCCAGAGCTGCTGAAAAACACTATTGGGAAGGGTAATTTGGTTGACTAAGTATAACACCACTAGCAGCAGTTTATCTTCTTCACCCCGCTGGCGATTTTGTATTTTGTTAATGTTATAAACATTTCCATTTCATTTCCAAACTCCGTTTTGGTTATTTCTCATGCAGTAACCTTTTCTTAGATAACAACAACTTCTAAGGTGATTAACGGTTTCATCTTTATCACCGCATAGCATACAATTACTATCCAGCTTTGTGTACATCGTTGTTATAATTTTAAACTTTAAACCATATAACTGTATGCAAACTATAGAGTTATTGAATAAAAACCACTTATTTGAAACCATATCATTAATAGTATTACATAGGAATACTTGAAACCATGCAATTGAAAAAAAAAAACTCAAGAAATAATACAAAAACGTATATGTAAAATGAACGCGAATCCCTAACATGTAGGTATGAAATAACCCAAGATCCGTTGAAATGCCGATAAAATCAATCCATTACTCGAATTAAAGTCACCTTTTTGCTTGGGGAAGTCCTGTAAATTGTTTTGATTGCTTATCAATTAAGTCATGAAATCTGATAGTTTTATAAAATCTCAAATCAACCCTATAAACTCTTACCTTATTTGATCACACGATTAAAAAGGAAAGGGTGATACAGAAATATTATATTCAGATTCACCCATCAGGTACAGGGGACAGATTTTTCACATCATTTTCATTTTTTAATGAACATTTAAATGTTAGTTATTGAACAGTACAAGAATAAAATTAAAAAATCGGCCATAAGTCCTTTGTGTTGGTGTGTAACACACACACACACACACACACACATATATATATATATATATATATATATATGTCTCCAATCCTCTCCAAATGAGCAGGATGCGACACGAGGTCATTTTTTTAAGCGGAGTTTAACAGGATTAAATTCAGTTTTCTTCTAGACCGGTGGCCATACCGAGGTCAAAGAGGTATTTTACCCTGCTATTTGCTCATAACGTGGAGGGAGACTTATTTGATACAGATCTTTCCCCATGAGCGCTATGCATAAAGCAAGCCGCCTTGTTAAAAACTTAATCTTCGGTCGCTGAATTTCATTAACTATGGTGACCATTACACTCCGAACGCTTCCTAGAATATATATATATATATATATATATATATATATTATGTGCACACACACACACACGCATATATATATATATATATATATATACTCTTGTATATGTTTGTGTGTTCATGTAAATGTGATTTTGAGATACAAACGCATGTGTGTGTGTGTGTGTGCGTGTGTGTGTAATAGCTGTATGCCGCCATTTTTTCCGTGGTTGAGTTTTATCAACAATTTTGTTGCATAATGATGTTAAAAATGTCTTTATATTCTCCAGCAGTATTTTGTTTTTTAATGTTAATCTCTTTATCAATGACAAATAGAAAAGCTGTTTCCACGTCTTGGAAACCTGGTTAGTTGAACTTTTTAACACATACCAACGTTTCTCCTTGCCATCATTGGATTTTAAACCCGCAGTTTTTTTTCCCATAAACTAGGAGGGTACGTTTATATTCCAGGGATAGCAATGAAATCATGCTGAATAGACTGGTTCACGCTTGGGCGCAGAAGTTAAGCATCAATTAACCTATTCAAAATCTAGATGAGTAACTGTTTAAGAAGATTTTGAGGATTTTTTTCTCTCGTGTTACTCTATGTTTAATAGATTCTTACACGAATATCTCACGATACAAGAAATCTAATACGTCATTTAATTTATTACTTACTTAATCAAGCTTTTCAAACAGCGTGTGTCAAATATAAAATCCTTAATTTAATAGTTTCATTATTTAACAATAAAATTCAACGTCAACGTGTAAGCGACGCGTCGAACAGGAAACTGTAAAGCTCTGAATTAAATCTTTTCAATACTCTAACTTAGTGAGCCAGCAGTAAGTACCTTAGACGAAAATTGTCGTCTTAATAACACGGGTTTGTTCCCACTCCTCAGTTTTTCTGGAGGCCACCTGGCATTCGTGCCAAATAGGAGTTATTAAGCTGATCATCTGGTCCAAAGTGATCTTCTATTCCAGGCAATACCTACTTGACTGAGTTGATCGCTTTGCGCTAGAGGCATCCCAAAATAGGGTATGCTGACAGAATCAAGCATTTTTTGTGACTGCCATAGCATATCGACCATTGAAAGACATTTACTACCAAATCGTTTTTATACCAACATATTAGAAATGATTTCGAAACACATTTTGAAAATAAGATTTTTAAACAAGCCAGAAATCTTTTTTCTTTTCTTTCTTTTTTTTTTTTTTAGAGTTAAATGGTTTCACTAAATTTCCAACAAATCTCTTTTGCATAAATACAGTCTTCTATTTACATAGTTAGTCATTGGTTTACATACAGTTTTTTGTTTAGACACAGTTAAATGTAAAAACGGTTCTATTTAAAACAATTCATTTTGGCATGTCAACAAAATTAAATGGTTCCAAATATTGCTATGCATCTCTAACAATTAAATTAATCTTCAGTCATTTGTTTACATACAATTAAATGAACACACAGCTCTATTTTAAACAATTCAGTTTAGCATAGGTACACAGTTTTTGTTTACATACAGTTAAATTTAAAAACAGTTTATTTCAAAGAATTCAGTATGGCGTAATTATAGTTTAGTACTATTTGACCCTTAGATAGGACCCTATCCAGTGCTACCTCTCCGGGCCAGAGTGGACTTGCGAGTGATGGCAATGAAAGGGTACTCTACATTCCCCCAAACTGCCGCATTACTGAAGCCTCACCATCTTATATAGGACACTCGTTGGGGGAGTTTTATCCCTCTGCAGAGATGCAGACGGTGTATTCTGCAGCCACAGCTGACTGGGCCACAGGACAATCGTTGGCAGTCTTACCCCTCTGCAGACATGCAGTCAGGGCATTCTATAGCCCCAACTGACTGGGCCATACCACGAATGAGTTTTGATTCATGCGTTGCCTCCTCCACGATAAAATGAGTGATCAAATCTGACTTGGTCAGCCGTCGAATAAATATCTTTGAAATGACAAATGTTAGATTCTCTTGAAAAGTACTTGACTCCGAAAAAAATCTTATTGGCTTAATTTTATGTATATACTAGGTATTTGAGCCGGCTCATTAGCCCAGTGGGTAGAGAATTCGCCAATGGTCCGGACGACCAGGGTTCAATCCCAGATCGCGTCATTTAAAAATGGAACTTGATAACTCCTTCCTTAACTCTCAGCAATATAAGGTACGTATCAAGAGTAAAGTGGAGTAATCCAGGGAAAGGAGTAACGCCCTCTCCTACATCTTGGTGTAGTAGCTATTGAAAAGGGAGCCTTCTGGTCGTCCTCGACTATGGTCGCTAACTTTACCTTTATTTTACTAGGTGTTTAGGGAACCATTGAGATTATGGGTAAGATTTTAAAAAATAAAGTTTTATTCACTCCAGGTGTTACATCGAGATAAAGAAAATCTTAGACATTAATCGCCCCCTATAGTGTCGATCATATGAAAATCTGATCTTAATCTTTCTGATAAAATATAACAGGATTTCTTTCAAGCTGTGATCCAGTCAGTACTACTATATGGATGCACCACCTGAACTCGAACGGAATGCTAAGAGAAAAAGCTAGATGGGAACTAGACAAGAATGCTGTAGGCCGTTCTGAACAAATCATGCAGCACCCCACAAAACTGCTGCTGTACAGTCACTTGATTTTTATATCACAAACCATCCAAGTAAGACGAACAAACTACAGGAAAAAGAAAGGACGAACTCATAAGCGACGTTTTCTTATGGACTCATATTCAGATTTTAAAAAAATTCTTTTTTTTTTAATAAAGATGAAGACAATAGTCCGAAAAACCTTAATGATAAAAATACGACAGTATATCTTGTTCCACCAGCCATGAGTAGATATTAGGATAAATGGGGCTCTTTAACCTAGGTATGGCAGAAGTTAAGATTTGAATTCAAATCAGCTGTGCTTCGCTAGAAAGACCTTATATTCCAACATAATCAAAAAAAAGCTACGTACATAAATACTATAATTTAATGGCGATTGTATACTCAGTCTGTAAGATTTGTTTTTTTTAACACTGCCCTTTGACATTATCACTACACCGCTACTTGCCGAGCTTGAATCATTTTTTGTGCGAGTAAGTTCAACTACTATTGTAGAGTTCAAGGTATATTGGAAAAGGATCAAAACGATTAACTTAGATGAAATTTAACTTGGAATGAAATACTTATTTCCAAATAGTCCATTGTCATTCAACATATCGTCAACACAATTACCCAGAGTCATCATCATCATCATCATCATCATCATGTCGTGCCGCTAGCATGGATATCCCTGACCCTCTCACGCCTCTTCTCCCTATCGTTCATCGCCTCTGGCTGGTCTTCAGGGCTACATCGCGTATCCTCACATAACTGCTGAATGTATGTTCGAGCTGGTCGTCCTGCTTTTGCCCGGCCATATGTTGGGGTCCATAGGAGAATATCACTTATGAGCTCGTCACCCCTTCTCCAGCAGTGTCCTGCTTGTCTGGTTCGTCTAGCTTGGATAGTTTTCGTGATGGGAGGCAGGTGGCCGTATAGTTGGTGTTTTGTGGGGTGTTGCCGCCAGGACTTGTTCAAGATTGCTCGCAGTATTCTTGTGTAATTGCCGTCTAGCTTCTTCTCCGGCCGTTTTGTTAGCGCATCCATACTGCAGTATCGATACGACAGCTGCCTGAAAGAAACTGCGTTTCATTTTATCGGTTAGGTCTGACTTCCATTTGATCGATAGCCTATTGATAGCTGTCCATGCCTTCGTTAGCCGTGTGTCGATGTCCTTTTCGGTTGAAGAGACGCTGCTTCCTAGGTAGGTGAATTTGTCTACTAGTTACTATTTACCAACCCCTCCGCTCGGGCAGGATATGACACAAGGTCAATTTTTAGCGGAGTTTAACAGGTTTTGAATTCAGAGTTTTCCTTCTCCTAGACTAGTTGCCTCACTAAGGCTGAAGAACCTAGTCCGTCCTACTATTTACCCATAGCTGGAGGGAGAATAAGGGGGTTCATACCTTTCCCAAGGGTATTTGCCCGAAAGTGAACGTAATAGTGCGACTGGAGTACGAACTCGCGTACTACGATTCCGCAGTTCATCGCTTTAACCATTACACCACGAGGACACCCCAAGTTTAAGAGGATTTCCGTCTAGTGTAGAGATGTTACCTGTTTGATTATAGCACATATATTCCGTTTTGTGTGCATTGACATAGATGACTATGCTGCTCGTTCCAAACTATGCAGTTGTGTTTCGGCTTGGTTGGGTGTATTTGCCTGTATCGCTATGTCATCGGCGTCGGTAATTGTTTTTGCGGGGTATCTTCTGCTTCTTTTCTTTGTCAGCTCGAAGCCGTTTTCTCATATTTTATCAATCGTACCCAGAGTAAAACAACAAAAAAAACTTTTATAACATATCAAAGACAAATTGAGGTAACAGACAAAATACACTCTCTCTGAGAAAGGGGAAGGAAGGAAGGACTGACCTCCATATAAACCCATACAAAACGGATAACCATTCTACTAAGTTCTCTGACGAAAGCAGGCTGCTCGAAACATACACGAATGTAAGAACGAAATAAAAAATCTTTAAAAATACAACTCCCTTCGTAGACCAATTCATTTAAAAATATTTTTCTCTCTTTATACCGACAACGAAAAAATGTTTTACGTATATAAATATACATTTTTTTCCATTTTGTTATTCCAATGAGAGAAAAGTAAATATAAAAAAATGGATAGGTTCGCAAGTGAACTTGGTATTCTAGACTTTATTATTTTTATAACTTTGCTTAACACATGTTTCAGATTTTGTCATCTTCAGGATCTATTCATTTTATTGTGCATATATATATATATATATATATATATATATATATGATTACTAAAAAGAAATTAAAAGCCCAACTTATAGTTTCATTATTATGAGTTTCGTGTATTAACTATGGAATAGAATACACAAACATCAGCTGAAAGTTTATCTAAATAAAGAATAAAGTTTCATCTAATAACTGTGCATTCTATTTCATAGTTGATTCATGAAACTATAAGGTGATATTTTCATGTATTATATATATATATATATATATATATATATATATAAAGTATGGAGTTTAAATGTAAGTACAGTTTAATTGTGAAAAACATTTATATTTCTAGCAATTTAGTTTAGTCTAGCAGTTCTAATTCAGTTTAGTAAAAGTATAGATTTTGTTTACACACAGTAAAATGTCAAAACAGTTCTATATTAAACAATTCAGTTTAGTATAAGTACAGTTTCAATGTCAAAAACGGTTCAATTTCAAACGATTCAGTTTAGCATAAGCACACAGTTTAAATGTAAGTACAATTTCATTGTCAAAAACATTTCTATTTCAAGCTATTTAGTTTATTCAAACAGTTCAGTTTAGCATAAGTATGCTGTTAGGGCCCTATCTATGGGTTAAATAGAACTATCAGGTGCTACCACGCCTGGTCTGAGTGGACCTGGGAGCAATGGCAATGAAGGATTACTCCGCATACCCCAAAGACCTAGCATTACTAGAACCTAGCATCAGATACAGGACACTCATTGGTGGGGTTACCCCTCTGCAGAGGTGCAGTCAGTGTATTCTACAGCACCAGCTAATTGGGCAAAAACTTTAGTAAGAAAACGCGATTGTAATATTTTTTATATTGCTTCGCTGTCCAGCATTTTATCACTTTCTGATTAATCAAACTTTTTGTTTTTCTTAATGATTACTTTTTTTCTGTTCTCGCACACGCACACATACACAGACCCACTCACACACACACACACACACATATATGATACTCTGGGCAGAGAAAACCATAATAGTTCCTTTGGTGTAATAGCTAAAGTCCTGGACAATCGCCCCCAAATAAGCGAGTTCTAAATCAAGTCACACTATAACATTCACTTTCTGACTATTGACCTTAGGAAAGTTATGAACCACCTTACCACCACCTCAGCTATGGGTAAAACAGGTTTATATGCCTTTAAACAAAGAAACCAACTAATTAAAAGGAAACCACATTTTTAAAGGGGTGGACTATGCATTTAGGCCATCACGCTGTGCCAGAGGGTCCAAAGGTCCAAGAAGTTCAAGTAGGAAATGTCTCATTTTTGAAGTGGTTTCAAATTAATCAATGTGTTATGAATAAACTGTTTTAACACTATTTGCTCTTCAATATGGGTTAGATATGTCCATGAGGTTACTCGATAGCAGTAGAGCATAAACAGCCCCGTTAAGTTCCCTATACTTATTATATTGGAAATATGTCTGATTAAGATCAGACCTATCTGTACGAAATGGTGTGAATTGGGTTACATGACCCATATTGATTTTCCTAGGGGCTGAGATCACTTTTAGTATGCCCCCTTCTCTCTCCCTCTAGTCCAGTCTGCTGGGGATATAGAATGCACTGAATGCACCTCTACAAAGGGATAAAATCCCTGCCGACGAGTGTCCTGGATATGACATTATACAGTCTGATGGTTAGGCTCCAGTCTTGGAGCTTTTGGGAATGCAGAGTACACCTTCATTACTAGGTCCACTCTTGTCCAAAGTAGTAGTACCTGAAAGGGTCCTATCTATGCGTCAATTATAACTGTCTGATTTTTAAATTGAGTGCAAACAAATGATTTATGTTAAATTGAGTTGTTTGACTGATGTTAGATTGAAATGATGGTGATATATTGCAATACTTGAAACCATTTGACTTTGAGTAATGCTAAATAGAATTATTTTATCAAGCAACTGTGTATATACAAATGATTGATGTTAAGGATACATATTAATACTTGAAACTACTTAACTTTCTTTGGTTTGGTTTCTTTGTTTAATGGCATATCAACCTTTGTAGGTTTTTTAATCTATTCTTCTAGAAGAACTGGAGTACGAACTCGCTTGCTACAATTCTGCAGTCCATCGCTTTAACCATTAAACCACGAGTACATCCCCTCGATCGTTTCCGAGTAACCAGAAAACGGGTTGAAGAAAACTTGATAGTTGGTTTGATTTGGTTTCTTTGTTTAATGGCATATCAACCTTTGTAGGTTATTTAATCTATTCTCCTAGAAGAACAGTAGTAGTACTATTTAACTCATAGCTGGGAGGAAAAGGGGGTTCATACCTTTCCCAAGGGTATTTGCCCGAAAGTGAACGTAATAGCGCGACTGGAGTACGAACTCGCGTACTACGATTCTGCAGTCCATCGCTTTAACCATTACACCACGAGGACACCCCCTTAACTTTCTTTACTTATATTTTTAATCCATATATATCTAATATACATGAATGAACTGGATTTGGTATTCAATAATCTACAATGGTGAATATGCTATAAAACAAAACAAAACCCAAGCTCTCTCTCTCTCTCTCTCTCTCTCTCTCTCTCTCTACTTGGTTTAAGGGTTATCGCCGAAGGAAATGGATTCAGTGAGCCGAGCTCAAATATAAGACAAGGTTGTTTACGTTTCACTTTGTGTTCATGCCTTTAGGAAAGGCATGAATTCGTCAATTCTTTGCCGCCCCCAACAAACCCACGAGGGCAGACTGGGTTTTTT
>CAUZXS010006502.1:27500-42500 GCA_963585895.1 Sepioteuthis lessoniana
AAGTCATGAATCTATCTGTCCTGTTTCCAGCTACTGATAAATAGGAGAGAAGACTGGTTTCTTTCGTCTTGGTAAGACAACCAGTCTTGGAGAAGGAAAACTCTGAATTCAGACCAGTTGCATTCTGCTTAAAAATTAGTCTTGGGTCGCTTCGTACTACTAATGGAGGTTGGTTGTTTTTGTTTTACGGCGTATCAAACATTTTCGGGTCATTTAACGCCGAATTAATTTTTTTTTAAATTCAGTTTTGTATAAGTATAGCTTTGTTTACAAACAGATGCCAAAACAGATCTATTTCAAATAATTCAGTTTAGCATAAGTGCTCGGTTTCAATGTCAAAAACAGTTCTATTTCTAACAGTTAAATTTAGCATAAGTACACGGTTAATTCTGTTTTAAAATAGTTCTATTTCAAACAGTTCAGTTTAGCATGAGTAAACAGTTTAGTACTATTTGACCAATAGATAAGACCCTAACAGCTACTATCACTCCGGGCCAGAGTGGACATGAAAGCAATGAAGGGGTACTCTGAATTCCCCAAAGATCAAGTATTACTGGAACCTCACCATCAGACTGTGTCATATACAGGACACTCTTTGGAGGGGGGGGCTTACTCCTCTGCTGAGTTGCAGTCGGTGTATTCTACAGCATCAGCCGACTGGGCAACTTATTGGAGGGGTTGGGTAGATAAAATAAATAAATACATACAAAAGAAGAGACTCTAAGACACGAGAATCACATTATTTTGCTAAGTCCCATTAACTGTTTGGAGGGTTTTGAAATATTACTGATGCTTCTCTTAGCTAAAAGCACATTTTCATGTTCAGGAGTTTTCACGAGATATAGTCTTTTTTTTGTACAAGATTTACTTTTGTGAAGTTATATATCAAAGCTTTCTCTTTCAGAGATATTCTAGGGGTGTCCTCGTGGTGTAATGGTTACAGCGATGGACTGCGGAATCGTAGTACGCGAGTTCGTACTCCAGTCGTTCTATTACGTTCACTTTCGAGCAAATACCCTTGGGAAAGGTATGAACCCCCTTATCCTCCCAGCTATGGGTTAAATAGTACCACTACTGTTCTTCTAGTAGAATATCTTTGGCATTAAATAACCTATAAAGGTTGATATGCCATTAAAAACAAAAAGAAAGAATCAGAGATATTCTCAGTAATCTTAGAATATCGCTTGGTGTTTCACAAATAATAAACCAATGAAATGCCAGCTTTTTGGTGATCCAGAAGTTCGCTTACCAGTTCATTTCTGCTTCATCATTCACCCTTCATTACATTTTTAAAAAAAATTTTCATGATAACCATTCGCTTACAGTTATTTGGTATTATATGGAAATCAGACCTAACCGATAAAATGAAACGCAGTTTCTTCCAGGCAGCGGTCACATCGATACTGCTCTATGGCTGCACTACATGGACGCTAACAAAACGGCTGGAGAAGAAACTAGATGGCAATTACACAAGAATGCTGCGTGCAATCCTGAACAAGTCCTGGCAACAACACCCCACAAGACACCAACTGTACGGCCACCTGCCCCCTATCACGAAAACTATTCAAGTTAGACGAAGCAGACATGCAGGACACTGCTGGAGAAGCAGAGATGAACTCATAAGAGATGTACTCTTATGGACCCCTACATATGGCCGCGCAAAAGCAGGACGACCAGCACGAACATACATTCAGCAGCTATGTGAGGATACGGGATGTTGTCCTGAAGACCTACCTAACGATAGGGAGGAGTGGCGAGAGAGGGTCAGGGATATCCGTGCTACCAGCGCGATATGATGATGATGATGATGATTGAATATAAATTATTTGCACTCAATTTTATACTTACTTTTACTTACAACAAGAAATATTCGACAACCTCAGCCATATGCCAAAATGTAGATTACAAACTAATTTTAAACGCCTAAAATCAATTGTGGTATTGTCAAGTGTCAAATAGCAGGACAGATTGAATTCTTTAGCTTTTGTATGTAACCAATTTGGGAGAAAGAAAACTCTGTATGCTTGATTAATTGAAACTACCATCTCACTAACTGTATATTCCATTTTATTATATTTACCAACTCCACCACACGGACAGGATGTGACACAAGGTCAATTTTTAAGCGGAGTTTAACAGGTTTGAATTCAGAGTTTTCCTTCTCCTAGACCAGTTACCCTACCAAGGCTGAAGAACCTAGTCTACCCTACTATTTACCCATAGCGGTGGGAGAATAATTGGATTCATACCTTTCCCAAGGGTATTAGTGCTATGTGAAATGCAATCAGTCTCGTCCAGGATTTGAACTCGTGTCGCCGTGTCCATTTCCTACGACGATAACCATTACACCACGGGCACCTCATTTTATACCATTATCTATTTCTGAGATGTCTACTCAAACTCTCCACCACAGACAGGATGTAGCACGAGGTCAATTTTTAAACCATTAGCCAGCCAAAATGAAAACTAGTCACTTTCAAAAATAGCCGGTTTTTCTAGATTTTCAGGATTTCTAGAAACTGGATAACTATTTCGTTATTTGAATATCATTTTGCCGTCACCCAGAAAAAAAACAGACGTTGAAGACACGAGTTGTAGGATCATGTGTACATACAATTAAGTAATAACCCTAACTTAGTAATTGCTAAAATATTTTTTTTTATTTATGGGGGTGCCCTCGTGGTGTAATGGTTAAAGCGATGAACTGCAGAATCGTTGTAAGCGAGTTCGAACTCTAGTCCCGCTATTACGTTCACTTTCGAATAAAAGCCCTTATCCTCCCAGCTATGGGTTAAATAGTACCACTACTGCTCTTCTAGAAGGATAGCTTTGACTTTAAATAATCTACAAAGGTTGATTATTAAAAGTCAAAGCATGGCAGATCTACAAAGGTTGATGTGCCATTGAACAAAGAATCTGAACCAAACCTCTTTTTTTTTTTTATAGTTTTCCTTAATTTGCTTCTTATCCCTGCAGCTATTAAGTGGACGTGTTTGTCGGAGTTGATATCCCACAAAATGAGATAAGTTCTTATTAACCCTACTTCTACATTTAAAACTATTGCTCTTATCTTTGCAATATTCATATCATTTCGGCCGTCCTATTCGCCGGCCTTCTTCTAGTATCTACAAAATCTTTATCGAAAAATATTAGTTTGTACCAGACCAAAAATAGGTATATCCATTATATGTATTTATGTAATTCTATTTTTAGTTTCAGAGGTGTTGCGATTTTATTTGTGGTTACAGAATTTCAGTATTGTAGAGTGTGGCAAAAATAATAGCTAATAATATCCGTTTTTATTGCCTAATATTCTGCTAAAAAAAATTAATTCCTACCATCTTTGATTAAGAAGAAAAGTTAGTCTTAATAAGAAATTGTTGGGGGTGTATTCATGGGTGTTTGGGTATGTTCTAAGAAAATAGCATTATTGACTCGACTCGTTAGCCTTGGTACGGGAAGCAGTCTAGGAGAAAGAAAACTTTGAATTAAAAACTAGCACTACTGAAAATTTATCTTGTATCACATCCTGCCCAGGGCGGAGGTGTTAGGTAAATATATACAGTGTGTTCTTATATAAAATGAACTGAGTAATTTTTATTTCTTGATATGGTTCAATCTATGTAATATGAATGCATTGAAATTAGAATCACCAGATCAACACATGGAAAATTGATCAACCTCAACGCTTGATATATTGATTTGATTCGGATCGAAGTACTCCGCACAGATACATCGAAACCTCAGAGCGTTTACTACCAATGAAGGTTTCCTCTCTGTGTTTGTGGTAATCCCTCCATACGAGCAGGATGTGACACGAGGTCAATTTTTTAAGGCAGATTTGAACAACTTTGAATTAAGTCTTCTTTCTTCTTGACCGATTGCAATGCCAATGTTACAGTCTACCCTACTATTTACCCTTAGCTGGAGGGAGAATAGTTGGATTCATACCTTTCCCAAAGTTATGAAATTCAATTTGAACTATATATATATATATATATATAGGAGTATAGTTGAGTATGAGTGTATATATATATATATATATATAGATAGATATTGGGGGGTATTGTTGGGCAGCAGTCTTTCATTAAAGCATGTTTGATTAATAAATAAAGACACATTTTGTCTATATAATTTTAAAATCCTTTCAAGTTTCCTGACATATGTTTTGGGTTAAGGTTGAAATTGGTGGATGAATTTACCAAAATTGTCCCGAGCGCTTTCTGACCTTTCATAGGGAATCATCAGGGGTTGTTTGCATTTGTGTGTGTATATATATATATATATATATATATATATATATATATATATATTGTGTGTATATGTGCATTTTATCATTATTTTGATTTTTAAAATAAAAAAAATAATGTTTTTTATTGTGTGGGTCTGTGTCTCGTGAACAAGAATCCGGTCATGTGACAATTTTTTTCAAAACTTAATACGTTTTGATTAGCTACATTTTCTATTTACATTTGACGATTGTGTGATATTCATGAAATTTTAAGCAATGGATTTTAAATGTACATAATTTTGATATTTTGGATTTTAGACCTACTCCGTATTGAGCACTTTTTAGACACAGTAATTTATATTTTATGATATATATATATATATATATATATATTCTCATGGGACATGACTTGTATGGCAAACCTCTACTTACATGTAGAAAAAATGTTTCCACAATATTTTCAGTGGCAGGTTTTAAATCACTTTCGGAAATTGTGTGCGTGAAACTGACAGTTACCCAGCAACATTGACTCTGCTATCCCTATCCTAACCTTGATATATATTGAGCATTTTATATATATATATATATATATATATATATATATATATATATATAACAAAGTATCTATCTATCTATATATATATATATATATACTTTTAAAATCAAAGAAAACCTTGTCACACTAATCGTAAATTGGAGAGAGGAGGCTGACAGATGTTCAGTATATATTTGTCTCCCGACAAGGGCTAATTTCAAGTCAAATTTAAAATTAGATAGGTATGTGCGAATAGTGATACAAGTTTTACTGACTCCTCAACATTTTGTTCTCAAAAAACAAAACTTGTTCGGCAATGCGGTGACCATCAACAGAGATATTAACTCCTAGTCCTCCGACATGTGCAGCCTTGTTTCAGACGTGATAAATCGTTTTATTGTTTAATGTCAATTATTTTCATTCCAATTTCAAATGTTTAAAATGATATATGTAAGGTGCATTTAGCGTTATGGTTATCGCCGTAGGAAATGGAATTGGTTACCAACTTTCAAATCTTAGACGCGGCTGTTTGGGAAAGGCATGAACCCATCGTTATACTCCCCGGCTATGCGTAGTTAGTTATGTCATATCAACCATTGTAAGTTATTTAACGCCAAATTCATTTTTATTCATATAAACAGTTCCATTTCAAACAATTCAGTTTAGCATCAGAACACAGTTTAGTTCTATTTGACCCATAGAGAGAACACTATCAGGTACTACCACTCCGGTCCAGAGTGGACATTGTTGTGATGGCAATAAAGGGGTACTCTGCATTCTCCGAAGCTCCAGCATTCCTGACGCCTCACCATCAGATTGTTTTATGTCATATCTAGGACACTCGTTGGAGGAGTCTTACACCGACTGCATCTTAGCAGAGGAGTATTCTGCAGCCCCAGCCAAGTGGGTCACTCTAGTCTCGGTTAGGCAACGAGTTTATGAGAAGGAAACTTCTGAATGCACACCAACTTTCATCTGCATAGATATTGACCTTGTGGTACATTCTCCTTGTAACAGATGAATTGGATACATAGACCCATGTATGTGTGAATAGAGGCATGATTCTTTTCAAAAACAAAACTTTTTTTTATCATTAAGTGTTATCGGACTATTGTCTTCATCTTTATTGTTATTTCCATAACGTTTCGGCCGATATGTCCTCCGGCCTTCTTCAGATGATTGTCGAACTCGGGAACCTACACGGGACTTCGAACTACGTCCTTAATTGAATCTACGGGGGTCGCCTGTTCTGATTCCGTAAGCCATAACCGGGTACAAGTGTTAAGTATTTCTGTATTGTTACTCGCCTGCAGTCAGGATTGAACCTGCAACCTCTAGATTATTGTCTCCTTAGAAGCTTAGGGAACCAACTCCTATAATCGTTACGCTATGTGCCCAGCTTCGTCCCAGAAATTTAGACAACTAAAACCATTTATGTAGTGATTTCAAATCTTAGACACCTGCACAGTACAGACTTGTGTCAGACGTAGATCAATAAAATAAATCGAAACCTCTTAGCGGGCAATGTCAATGATGATTTCATTGGGATGTTAATGTTTAACACCGATAAAAGTGTTAGGTACGCCTTTCAACCACCCACAGTGAGAGTGCTAATGTTCAACCCGTAAGAAAGGTGGGCTACAATTGTTGGTAGATAATAAAAACTAGTGTAATAGCATTTTCAGAAGGTAGGCGTTGTTGTGAAGTTGATGTATTAAAGTTTGTGTATAGAAAGGATGCGGACATTTGGTAAGTGTTCGGATGTAGTCGAGAGGAGACAAAATGGAGCAAATATTACGTGAAATGTATCGTTAACACGTGTTACAAATGGGAAATCTGGGAGGGGGACCACGAGTGAAAACATCGGGATAAAAAATACTTAAAATGGAGGGGGGACTTGAAAAGGGTCATTTACTTGAGAGTATGCTTGTCTATACAAAATTATCTGTCTCGTCGACGACCTCTTTGCTCTTTATTTTATTTATTTATTTTTAAAGTCTTCCTGGTGTGTTTAGTTTTTATTTTCCCGCTTTTTTTTTTTGTTTTTAAAAATTTTTCGCGGTTTTCTTTCTTTTCCGATTTTTCGACCATCTTTCTTTGCTTTTTTTTCACTCTTTCTTTTGACTATTTTAATTCATTTTTTCTTTATTTATTTCTTAAATTATATATCTCTTTTTTTTCCCCCTAATCTTTTCTTAATAAACAGATCTTACTTATTCTCTCTGTTAATATACCCCGGTTTGCCTTGGTTGGGTTTTATAGCATATCAACCCTTGTAGGTTATTTGATATATATATATATATATATATATATATATATATATTACTCTAATGAGTAGAGTGTTCGCCATTGGTGCGGGAAACCAGGGTTCAATCCCAGGTCGAGTCATACAAAAGAATCAAAAATGGTACTTGATGCCGCCTTGCTTAGCACTTAGCACTATAAGGTAAGGATCAAGAGTAAAGTGGGGCAATCCAGGGATTGGAGTAGCACCCTCCCCTACACCTCGGTGTAGTAGCTATTGAAAACGGAGCCTTGGGGTCACCCTCAACTAAGGTTGTCAACTACGTATATATATATATATATATATATATATACATATATATATATATATATATATATATATTAGGATTTACAAACGCAAAGTTTGTAGATAACCTTTTTAAACGTGACAGAGCTCATTTGTTTGCATGCAGTTAAATGGTTTCAAGAATTTCTAACACTAATGGTTCCATTTACCATTAATCATTTGTTTGCATTCAGTGAAATGGTTTCTAGTATTGCTATGTAACCCTAACAATATCATTTAACATCAGTTATTTATTTGCACATAGTTAACTGTATATACATATATGATTTGTAAGTTTGTTGGTAATTTTATTTTTAAAAACTTAGAGCTAATTTGTTTCCACACAATTTAAGTATTGCTATTCTTTACACTCAGTTAAAATGTTGCAAGTATTTCACATTATTGGTTTTCTCAAACAGCTATATGGTATGGAGGTGGCTATGGTGTAATAGTCATTGTCGTAGGAAATGGACACGGTGACACGAGTTCAAACCCTTGACGAGGCTGATTGCATTTCACATAGCACTAATACCCTTGGGAAAGGTATGAATCCGATTATTCAGTCCTAGGTCGAGCCATACCAAAGAATCAAAAAGTGGTACTATGATGCCTCCTTGCTTAACTCGCAGCATTATAAGGTAGGGATCAAGGGCAAAGTGGAGCAGTCTAGGGAATGGAGTTGCGCCATCCCCTACACCTTGGTGTGATAGCTATTGAAAAGGGAGCCTTCTGGTCGCCCGCGACTAAGGTTACCAACTTTTCTTTACTTACTTGTATGGTTTCAAATATTCCCATCTAATACTAACGATTATATACTTTCAAGTAATTACAGTTAATAATAATAATCATTTGTTCGCCCACAGTTATATAGTTTTAAGTAACTAGTAATAATCCTTCGTAAACACTTAAAGCTTTAGGCCACGATAATTAATTATTAATTATTTATTCATTTAATTTATTTAACAGGTATATCGTTTTAAGTGTTCCCATGTAATATGAATAATTAAAAAAAACATTTATTGCATCCGTATCCCTTACAGTTACTTACACTTCAAGTTTGAATGAACCTGGTACAAAAGCAAAGAAAGGGTTACTCCACATTCCTCAAGTCGGCTAGGGGCTGTAGAATACACCGACTACTTCTCTGGTGCGAGGTAAGCCCCCCTCTCCCAAAGTGTCCTAGATATGACACTAAACAACTTCATGGTTAGGTTCCATTAATGCTGAATCTTTGGGGAATACGGAGTACCCCTTCATTGCCATCACTCCCAGGTCCACTTTGTACCGGAGTGGTAGCACCTAAGAGAGTCCTATCAATGGATCAAGTAGAAATAGAATGTATAATTATGCTAAACTGAATGGCTGGAAATAGAACTGTTTTTGACATTGAAACTGCGTACTTATGCTCAATTGAATTGTATAAAAGAGAACTGCTTGTAAATAGAACTAAACTATGTACTTATGCAAAAATGAATTACATGAAATAGAACTGTTTTGACATTTAACTGTTAGTAAACAAAAACTATACTTATACTAAACTGAATCGTTGAAGTTTAATTCGGCGTTAAATGACCCGAAAAGGGTTGAGATGCCGTGAAACAAAACAACCAACCAAACAATCAAATCTCTTGAACTGGAGCTTCACCATCAAATGTAGTTTACTGTTATATCCAGGACTCTTTTTTTTTTTTTTGCAGTGGATTCTGTCAACGTATTTTAAGCCTCGATGTCTTTTTGTTCACATGTAATTTTATTTTCATGTTTATTTTTACCTTATTTTATTCAGCAAGATTAAAACGTGCTTCTTAATTTAAACACACACACACACACACACACACACACACACACACACACACACACACACACACACCAGTCTGTTCGTATATACCTATCTACTGTAGCCCTCAATCAGGAGAAGAATGTGATACAAGATCAATTTTTCTGTGGTTGAATTCGGTTTTCCTTCTCGTAGATTGGTTACCTTACCAAGGCTAAAGAACCAAGTCTGCCCGACTACGTTTCTGTAGCTGGAGATAGGCCGAGAAGAAATTGATTCATGACTTTCCCAAAGGGTATTAGCACGAAGTAAAACGCAGACAGCCTAATGTAGGGTTTGAACTCAAAACGCCGAGGGGGTGTCCTCGTGGTGTAATGGTTAAAGAGATGGACTGCAGAATCGTAGTAAGCTAGTTCGTACTCCAGTCGCGCTATTACGTTCACTTTCGGGCAAATACCCTTGGGAAAGGTGTGAACCTCCTTATCCTCCCATCTATGGGTTAAATAGTACCACTACTGTTCTTCTAGAAGAATGGCTTTGGCATTAAATAACCTACAACGGTTGATATGCCATTAAACAAAGAAACCCAAACCCAAACCCTCAAAACGCCGATTCCAATTTATACGATGATAACCTACCTATACAGCCAGCTCATTTCCAATCTCTCTCTATTTCTCAGAAAAATAATTTGTTTTTATAAGAAAAAGTTAACTGCATCAGCCACATCCATAACAGTCGACTAACCTAATTCCTCTCAACAAATCTTATAAGAAAAAGAAGAAAAACTGAATTTGTAACCTTTATTTTATTCCTTAAATTTGGATAATAATTTAATTTAATCTCAGCATTCTTTTGATATGGACAAATTTTACAAGTACGAATAAGAATTAATAACACTCTACACCAGGGATTCTCAAAGGGGTCCATATAAACCCCCTGGAGGTGAATAAATATTTTGGATAGGTGAAGAAAAGCAGAGTGACAGGAATTTATAAGTTTTCATTTATAATTAAAACATAATCTATGGATTATGGAGATTAGTTACCAGATATCGTACACCTAGCAGAATGCCTGATTTAATGTGATGGCCACTAGTGATGTGTCGCTTACTTAAGACCCGTTTAAAACTTGTGGGTCATTTAAATGAACAAACGATCCGATTATGACTGAAGAGATTCGGATTTTTCAGCGTTGTTAACGACGCATATAATCACGAAAGAAAAACATTTAAAAACAATAATATTCTAAACTAATTATTTTATAGAAGTTCTCAATTCTAAAATATACCTTTTTATGATAAGTCATAAGATGTCTTTTAGAAAAGAAAAAAAAGATTGTTTGATAAAAAGGATAAAAATATTGATTTAAGAATGAAAGAGTTAAATAAAAAAAAGAGAATGGCAGAAATTTAAATTTTTACTAAAGCAAACAAATCTTTTGATGTTTTAAAGTAAAATTGTTATCACCGAAACTTCTCACTCTGACCTGATGATTCTGGATCATCATATATCAAATCCAGTTTCAGCATTGCTAGTATGGGTGTTAAGATTCGATATTCTATTCACAATAACTTTTTGTAAAAAAAAAAAAAAAAAAAATCGAACACGAAAACATTTCAAAATCAATGGGTCCAGTGAGATAAAGAAAACATATTGGCTGTATTTAAATAATTAATTTGGGGGTAATTGGAACGTAAATTAGGTTATGTCTTGCTTAGTTTCTGTGTTCAATGATAATAGGGAGAGTGGTAGATACTGATTCAGTCGAGAGGGATATATTTGGTTTGTACTACGGCACATCAACCACAGTAGGTTATTTAATGCCAAATCCATTTTTGTACATAAAACAGTTCTATTTCGAACGATTCAATTTAGCATAAGTACTGATTTGGTTTCGTTTGCTTTGCTTTGATTTGGTTTTATGGCATATCAATCATTGTAGATTATTTAATACCAAATCAATTTTTGTACATTTTTGTACACTATAAACAGTTCTGTTTACCAAACAATTCAGTTTAGCATGAGTACAGTTTTTGTTTACTCACAGTTAAATGTCAAAAAAGTTCAATTTCAAGCAATTCCCTTTAGTTCTATTTTCCCCATAGATAAGACCTTATCAGGTGTTACCTCTCCGGGCCATAGTGGGCCTTAAAGCGATGGCAATAAAGGGGTACGCCACATTCCCCAAAGCTCCAGTATTACTGGAGCCTTACAATCAGATTGTTTAGTGCAATATCTAGGACACTCTTTGGGGGAGTTTTCCCCCTCTGCAGAGATGCAGTTAGTGTATTCTACAGCCCAAGCCGACTGGGCAAAGATATCTGGTTTTAAACTTCGAATTTTCACAACAAGAATATTTTAAGGAAAAATTATGTAATGCAATAGAGATCTCTTGCACTTATTTTCAGATGAGCTTATATCACGAAGGATGATCTTCATTCCCCTTGTGTTCGTTTATAATTCAAATGTCGTATATATATATATATATATATATATATATATATATGTGTGTGTGTGTGTGGAAAAGTAGCTAAAACTCACACACACAATAAACCCATTGTCTTTGTTTAGTTTATCTACTTTTTAATTAATTTTTTTCTCATCTTGACGGATTTAATCGTTAGAGTGTTCGCCAATGGCCTGGGAGACTGGGGGTCAATCCCAGGTCGAGTCATACCAAAGAATCAGAAAATGGTACTTAATACCTCCTTGCTTAGCACTCAGCATTATAAGGTACGGATCAAGGGTAAAGTGGGGCAATCCAGGAAAAGGAGTAGTGCCCTCCCCTACCTCTTGGTCTAGTAGCTATTGAAAACGGAGCCTTAGGTTCACTCTCGACTAAAGGGAGACAACTTCACTTACTTATATATCATTTTCTGAGTTTTGTATCGAAAACATTTAAAACTGTTCAATAATTTGGAATGTTTTAGTTCGAAAAATATGAATGACGTGTCAAACACTCGTGATGGTACTCTGATATTTCTTCCTTTTTTTACTTTGATAAAAAAAAACTAAATTTTTATATCAAAATATTGGACTTTTCATTCTAAATTCATAACTATTACATCTACTGGTATTCAAGTTAGACGAACCAGACATGCAGGACACAGCTGGAGAAGCAGGGACGAACTAATAAGTGATATACTCTTATGGACCCCCACACATGGCCGTGCAAAAGCAGGACGACCAGCTCGAACATACATTCAGCAACTATGTGAGGATACGGAATGTTGTCCAGAAGATCTGCCTGAGGCGATGAACGATAGGGAAAAGTGGCGAGAGAGGGTCAGGGATATCCGTGCTACCAGCACGACATGATGATGATGATGATGATGACATCTACTGGTACAGCTAACATTGTGGTAATAGAAAAAAAATCATAAAAATGTGTTATATACATAACACGTTTTTAACGGTTTGGTTTGGTTTCTTTATTTAATGGCATATCAACCTTTGAAGGTTATTTAATGCCAAAGCTATTCTCATAGAAGAACAGTAGTGGTACTATTTAACCCATAGCTGGGAGGATAAGGGGGTTCATACCTTTCTCAAGGGTATTTGCCCGAAAGTGAACGTAATAGTGCGACTGGAGTACGAACTCGCGTACTACGATTCTGCAGTCCATCGCATTAACCATTACACCACGAGGACACCCTTTTTTTTTTTACTATTTAACCCATAGCTGGGAGGATAAGGGGGTTCATACCTTATTCAAGGGTATTTGCCCGAAAGTGAACGTAATAGCGCGACTGGAGTACGAACTCGCGTACTACGATTCTGCAGTCCATCGTATTAACCATTACACCACGAGGACACCCCCACGTTTTTAACGTAGTTAAAGTGTTGGATTATGACATCTTAGTAAGCGAGTTCGAATTCGAGTATCGCTATTACGTTCTCTTTCGGACTCCTAGGAAAGGTATGAACACTCTTATCCTCTAACCTATGTAATAGTATATCAAACTGCAAGGGTTATTCAAAGCTATCCTTATCATATTTACCCAACCCCTCCGCTCGGGCAGGATATGACACAAGGTCAATTTTTTAAGCGGAGTTTAACAGGTTTGAATTCAGAGTTTTCCTTCTCCTAGACTAGTTGCCTCACCAAGGCTGAAGAACCTAGTCTGTCCTACTATTTACCCATAGCTGGAGGGAGAATGATTGGATTCATACCTTACCCAAGGGTATTAGTGCTATGTGAAATGCAATCAGTCAAAGCTATCCTTATAGACGGACAGTCGTGGTATTATATAATCCATACCAAGGAGCTTAAGAGGGTTCATACATTTTCTTTGAATATTAGTCCGAAAGTGAACGTAATAGCGGGACTGGAGTTCGAACTCGGGTATAACAATCTCACATTCCTGCACTCTAACCATAACGCAATGAGGACTTCCCTCATGAAAATTGTACGTATGCATGTGTGTGTGTTTTTACATAAGTGTTATAAATGATGGTGGGTGAAAGTAGATTTTTTTTTTTTTTTTTTTTTGAAAATGTGAATTTATGATCGTTTTCTTATTTGGATTAATGCATTAAAATCCCTGAGGAGAGAATTTAATTTGGCATTTGGCAAATTTCGTCTCCTCGCTGTTTCTAGCTGACGAATGAATAATTTCAAACTGGTCTTACTGAAAGCCATTCAGTATTTGGGTACGTGTCGCCGGTTGGATTTGTTACCAACCTTTTTTCTTTAATCCCACCTCCACTTCCGTCTGGCAACTTTTAAGCGTACACGGCGCCAAAGAACCTTAAATGCCTTCTTCAATAATCAAGGAAAGTCTTATTGCATCGACTGGATTTTACAAATCAGCATTGTGTCTAAAAAATCTAGCAATACGTTTTTTTTTTCCTGATTTAAGAAATACGGTGTTTGGATTTCCATTACATCAAACATTTTTACCAATATAAATTACCTATATACTATTTAAGACGAGAAACCATATGACGCTGAAATCAACTAATAAAGAATATTAGTGAAGGACAGTAACTATCTCTCCAATATATATATATATATATATATATATATATATTTACCAACCCCTCCGCTAGGGCAGGATATGACACAAGGTCAGTTTTTAAGCTGAGTTTAACAGGTTTGAATTCAGAGTTTCCCTTCTCCTAGACTAGTTGCCTAACCAAGGCTGAAGAACCTGGTTTGCCCTACTATTTATCCATAGCTGGAGGGAGAATAATTGGATTCATACCTTTCCCAAGGGCATTAGTGCAATGTGAAATGCAATCAGTCTTGTCCAGGTTTTGAATTCGTGTCGCCGTGTCCATTTCCTACGTCGATAACCATTACACAATGGGCACCCCCGTATATATATATATATATATATATATATATATATATATATATATATATATATATATATATATATATATATATATATATATATATATATATATATATATATATATATATATATATATATATATATTAAAAGTAAGTTAAGATGGCGACTCTAGTCAGGGGTGACTTGAAGGATCCATTTTCAATTGCTATTACACTACACTATTGGATTGTTCCAGTTTACTCTTGATATGTACCTTATAATGCTGCGTGTTAAGCAAAGAGGTTCGACGAATATTCTAACCATAAGGCCAATCTTTATATATATATATATATATAGTGTTGGAAATGGACACAGCGATACAAGTTCAAATCCTGGACGAGGCTGTTTGAATTTCACATTGCGCGAATAGCCTTAGGGAAACATATGTGTCTAACTATTCTCCCGCTACGGGTAAAATAGTTGGGCAGACAAGGCTCTTTATCAAAGTTAAAGTAACCGGTTTAAAAGGAAAAAAAATCAAATTTTGTCACATCGTGATCTTTCAAAGAGGTCAGTGTGTGTTTGTGTGTTGTTTGAATGGTTGGTTTGT
>CAUZXS010006502.1:52500-77500 GCA_963585895.1 Sepioteuthis lessoniana
ACAAGGCTGAATGAATGGAGCACCCAATGAGACTTGAGTCAACGTATTTATAAAACAATGAATAATACCAACCTGAGATCAGAATTCTTTCGCACATAAAGTAAAGTAGGAGAAGGAAAACTCTGAATTCAAACCTGTTAAACCTGTCATATCCTGTCCGAGTGGAGGGGCTGGGTAAATAGGATAAAGTAAATGTAAATAGTAACATCTCGACATTAAATAAAATTTAAGGAGTTGATATGCCATTAAAGTAATAAACAAAACAAATTAAACCTTAATTCTGCAATATTTCCACCCTTGCATTATTTTTAGCCTGATAGGCAACAGCAGAAACGAAATAAAGAACTTTTCCGCAGCGGCTTATGAACCAGGGTAGTGCTGCAGCCAGAAATTATGATCATCAAGGTGTGCGCAGATTCCCTTGACTCTCTCTCTCTCTCTCTCTCTCTCTCTCTCTCTCTCTCTCTCTCTCTCTCCGTGCCTATTGACAATCATTTAGGTAGATCATCTAGACGGCACTCAGTGTCTACACAAAGTTGGTTAATATAAATTTTTGTTGGTCTTGCCAACATTGGTGTATCCATGAGTAGGATCCTGTTGGAAAACATCGCATATGAATTCGTCCTTCTCTAAATGGTGCCCAGATGATGCCTCCATTGAATTTGGACTAAAAAAAAAAATTTGATTGGTTTATAAATCCACCAGTTCTTCCGGTTATTGCATTTCATTTTCCCTCGTACTTAAAAATGAGTATAAAAACCCAATCTGGAATCTTTTGAAAACCCCTGCGGACTGTGAGTTCCTAAGCTGTAACTTGTTTCGATAATAACCCAAATCCGTCTCCTTCACCCTAACACTTTCTTTTTCTGTCTCCTTCAAAACCAATGTTTACACATGTACATATTTGAGGAAATTTTGTGAGTGTATGCATGTGTAAGTATGCGTTCTACCGATACAAGCGATGCTCAAATGTGAGCCGGTAGTTTTCGTTGACCGTTTCTGTTTCAAAACAAATTCCTTGAATTTGACATCTGACTCTCGCTCTAACAGCTCGAGACAAAACAAACAAATGGGATCAATTCAAAATTACTCATCCCCACAAATTAGCCAAACCAGACCTCAAAAAGCACCCACCAACTTTAACCGGAAAAAGTTTGTCTCTATTTTTACAAACAAATATAGAAGTCGGTGTAACTTCTTTTAGACACATTTTCGGTGGCCTAAATCCGTCTATGTTTAGAATCTGTAAAATAAATGATGTATTTTAATGACCGTCTATATTCGTGCACAAATCGATCTCATGTATACGTCGACCATCAATCGCCATGAAATAATTAATTTATGTAATGAATTTTTGAACTGCTTGTTGGTTGTTTTTTTTTGTTTGTTTTTTTTTGTTTAATGGCATATCAACCTTTTTTAGGTTATTTAAAGCCAACGTCATTCTCCTAGAAGAACAGTAGTGGTACTATTTACCAACCCCTCCGCTCGGGCAGGATATGACACAAGGTCAATTTTTAAGCAGAGTTTAACAGGTTTGAATTCAGAGTTTTCCTTCTCCTAGACTAGTTGCCTAACCAATGCTGAAGAACCTAGTCTGTCCTACTATTTACCCTTAGCTGGAGGGAGAATAATTGGATTCATACCTTTCCCAAGGGTATTAGTGCAATGTGAAATGCAATCAGTCTCGTCCAGGATTTGAACTCGAACAGTAGTGGTACTATTTAACCCATAGCTGGGAGGATAATGGGGTTTATACCTTTCCCAAGGGCATTTGCCCGAAGGTGAACGTAATAGCGCGATTGGAGTACGAACTCGTTTGCAACGATCCCGGAGTCCATCTCCTTAACCATTACACCACGAGGACATCCCTGATCTACTTGTCTTTCCAATTATGTTTGAATTTCAGTTTTACAAAATGAATGGGCATGTAAATGACGACGCCATTTTCTTTCTTTAAAAAGTAGATCTTTTAGATTCGACCAATATAAGAATATATTCTAGGATTTTTTTTACGTAATTTTTCATGTATACTTTTTGCTGGTTCCTTTTAATGTGGAACTTCCGGGCACAGCGTGAATTTTGTACGATGCAAATATACCCATGTATGTATTGTATTGATAATAATATATCTACAGTATATACTTATATATAAGTTAAGATTATACCTAGGATGATCACTGAATTTAAAGTCAGAACATTATGATTGAATTGATTCCCACTCGTGAAGTCACTATTTATTCCTTCTCCTTATATGAGAATGTTAACTTTACAAAATTATTTCTTGCGTGTACATCGATGCTTATTTTTTTCCAAAAATTAGATTCGCCAGATATACGAGTCGATACAGTTATATAGAAGTGCATACAAGAAACTGGGGTTCAATCCCAGGTCGAGTCATACCAGAAGACACAAAAATGACATTTGATGCCGCCTGGCTTAACACTCAACATTATCAACGGATCAAGAGTAAAGTGGAGCAATCCAAGGGTTGGAGTAGCGCCCTCTTCTACACTTTGATGTAGTAGCTATTGAAAAGGGAGCCTTCGGGTGACCAAATTTACTTTATATATATTATCATCCACAGACAGACTGTTTCGTTGTATCCCAAGTCTTCAGTGTGGCTAGACATGCAGGACGCTTCAAGCTGAGATCAAAATCCACCTATCTTTACGCTAGACTTGGTATCTTACTCCTCAGCCATTTCGGTGACTTACGTTAGCTCGGGAATTATAACGCATTTTGTATTAGATTTCGTTTGTTTACATTTTGCGCTGCTGGGGTATATATATATATATAAACAGCAAAAAAAAAAATTTGTCAACATATTTTTGTTTTGATCCTTTCAAGTTGCTGTATGGGTGTTTAAATATCCGGATGGAATTGGCTAATAAACCTATCGTAATTGATTAGTCCCCAAATACTTTCGGATCCCTCGTGGGCCATCATCAGGGGTGGGGGTATATGTTGCATAAGCTGATGATTTGCCAAGAGGGACCTAAGAGTGATAGCAATAAAGGGGTACTCTGCATTCCCCCAAACCCGAACATTACTGGAGCCTTACTATCAGATCGTTTCATGTCATGTCCAGGACATTTGATAGGGAAGTCTTTCCTGTCTGCAGAGCTTCCTCTAGTGTACTCTACGGCCCCAACCGATTGGGCCGGGAATGAAAAGTGGATAGTTTGATAGAAAGAAATGTGTTACTAAGGATGGAGATTTGGCCGTGAAATAAATTTGAAGGGAATAATTATATCTGGTTTTTAAAACATTGTCCAATAGAATTAGGGAACTTATCAATCCACCCACGTATATGTGTATATATATATATATATATATACATTCTGAACGAGCATGATTTGACAAAGTGTCTTTTTTTAACTACGGCGTTTAGCTGCTATTGTTAGCAATGCTAGAGTACCCAATCTGCCCTACTATTTACTAACATACAGTATCTCTATTTAATAAATAAATACACTCATAAGTTTCTTATAAAGACTTATTTTTCTTCTAAACCAAGAATACCATGTTTTTTTTTTTATTCCTAGTGGTACATTATCCAATCAAAAGGAATATCATTAGATTTTATTTATTACCGAACTCTTTGGCATTGAAATTCTGACACCGAAAATAAAATTACAATTCTGTAACAAAAACAAATTGCCGAAATCTTATTTTGGGAGCTGGTACTTAATATGAATGGTTAAAAACTTTTGTTGACACCAGAAGAAGGCAGGAGGTTACGGAGGCCGAAATTCTGTGAATATAACGACCAAGATAAGAGCAATAGTCAGAGACGTGTAAATAATATTTATAACTGGGGTGAAGAACACATGGATTCATGCCTTTCTCATGGGCATTAGCGTGAAGTGAAACCCCAAGCAGGTTGGTTCAGGATTTGATCTCGGGTCGCCGATTCCATTTGATTTAATGCTAAACGTTACACTGTCTATATAATGGGATGAAGCTTATTATAATAGTCTTTGTATATCTTAGTCGATCCGTTCGGGTTTCTACTTGCAGAGCATATCATATCCCCGAGGGGGTTTGTTTATTAACACACAAGGATTTATTTTAAGAGAAATTGATATGCTCCAAACCTGCGTAATCAAATTCGGTTTTTATCCTTACAACCTTCGCTTTCCATGATAGAGCTGATTTTCAAGTCAAACCCACAATCGGACACGCTCTGATTTCATCGCAATAAAAGTCATTTAAATGGCAAACGATACTTAATATCTGAATTGGCGGCTGAAGGCTTCATTTTCAAGATCTTAAAGAACATTCACATGTAATTTTTTTTCTAAAATACTATTCATTAATAAATTCTTATTTTTCGTCATGCTGACTTTCATAACAACCTTTTTTGAATTGTGAGACCAAAGTAGAGCGTATATTTTTACTTTCATAATGTTTTCCAAAATGTTGAATGCTGTGAAATAATTCGTCAGTGAATTGTTAGTCCTTCAATAAGACTATAAAACGGATTTGCCTACTTAAGCAATTACTCCCACCACACACTAATATATATATATATATATATATATATATATATATATATATATATATATATATAATGGAGGTTGTTGATATCTGTTGTTTTTGGTTTTGTTGACATTGATGTTTATTTCTATTATAACTATAATGTTAATAGACTTAACGATTAGTAGTAATAGTTTTATTAGTAATATTAATTGTGATGATAATTCTTAATATGGTATTATCTGTAATACTTGGTATGATTTTATTTATAAAATTAAGGATTTTAGGTTTAGTAATAATATGAATATTATAATTGTAATCTTGAGGACATATAAATTTATGTTGTATTTGTTTATAATTTTTAGATAATGTCTTATTGTTATGGGACCGTTACCTACCCATTCATGGACTCTTCCAAATTCTATATTAATCGAGAGCCAAGTAGTAATTTACAAAGCTCTTTGCTTCGATGTGGCACAAGGCCGAATGAATGGGGCGCCCAATGAGACTCGAACTCACTTGTGTAGGTTTGCTAGTCTAGCTTGCTAACCGTTACACCACCAGAGGTGCTCTTAATCGAGAGCCAAGTATTGTCGTTGAAATATTGGATACTCTAGCAATATTCAACTGACAAGTAAGCCTAGCTTACGCCATCACTTTTCTCTGTATCTCATTACTTCAATATATCTTTAAACTTATACCGTGTTCCGAGTTGTCTTTTCGTGGTCCCAAACTGGGTCCACATCCCTTAACAGTAACTAATATAATTTTTTATCTATTTTTTCAATGTCACCAATTTTATTGAATAATATTAAAACGACAATTTTCTGAGTTTTATTTTTGTTTTTTTTATTTATAAAATAGCATTTATATACAATATAATACTCTATAAAACAATTTTATATTTGTTGTTTATAGTTAATAATTTTCTCTCCCTAAATCAATTCATTCCTTTATTGTATATTTCTTACTGATATCCTTCATTGGCTTTAAGAGTTTGTTTGCCATTACATAAAATAATTGGAAAGGAAAGAGAGTTTAAAAATTGATCCATGAATTGAATGTTTTTTATCAACCATACAGGAAAAACAAATGGTCTGGTCTTTACTGGATAAAAAAAAATGAAATTTGGGTTAGAGAGATAGGGTGGCCGGAATTTTGTAGGTTTTTTTCTAAATCTTCATTAAAAATTTCTCATTTCTTTGAAGATGCAGATTGTTTAAAATATAAGGTCTGCTGAAATAAATATTATTACAAAAAATATGTGTAATTTCTAAAGGTTTTTATTTTATATGATATATATATATATATATATATATATATATCGGAGTTGGCAATAGTAAGTACTGTTTACAGTTGATCCTTTTCCAAGGATATCGATTGGGATGCGTCCTTTCATGTTCCTGAAAATTATTAGCATGACCTTGTTTACTGACAGCAGTACTCGGTCCTTATTCTTATAACAGAAATTCAATGTGTTTGCATTGCATGGACTGTCTTCTTGACCGCAAATAGTGGCAAACACGTTTAAAATCATTTGTAAATATTATTTTCAATTAAAACCTACTCCGTACACATCACACATTCTACTATTAATTTCACTCGTTTTTTGTTATCCTCTACCATAGAATTTGAAGACAAACCTCTATTCAAGCCTGGAATACGGGTTGACTTTTCCTTTAACTCAAGTATTAACCAATTCCATATAATGAAGAATTTATATTAATGGAAAAGAATTCTGAAAATAAATACGCCTTTTCTTTCTTTAAATTACCCTTATCATGCGTGTGTGTATACGTAAATATATATATATATATATCTATATCTATATATATATATATATATATAGTGTTTTCATCCACGGACTATTTCGTTGTATCACAACTCATCAGTGTGGCTAGATACTTGAAATACCTTAAGGTGGGATCGAAACATCGGAGCCATCAGCACTCCCGACATAAGGGAGAGAATTTAACGCGTATGAATTAAATTTTGGCATCTATCTATCTATCTATCTATCATATATATATATATATATATATATAAACTCTTATGGCAGAGCTGGTATAAAGCCTAAAATACTCAAATTATATCTAAGTGCAGACATATTTTCCTATGTCATTTACTAGCTAACTTATTCTATATTTGAAAAAATTAATCTTTATTAATTGACTTGACTGAGTTTATAATTCTTATATTCATGTATATATAAAGGAAGATATGCTTATATGTAGGTGCCTATATATATATATATATATATATATAATTGTTTGGAGTCCAACGTGAGAAAAATAATATTTTAAAATGAATAGGTCCACAAATGATTTCAAATTTGGTATTAAAGTTTTTATTAATATACTTGAGCTCGGTACGTGTTTCTGACCTTGTTTTCTTCAGGACGTAAAATTGGAGATTTCTGTAGCGCTCGAGTATATGAAATAATAAAAACCTAAAAAGCAAAATTTGAAATGATTAACAAACCTTTTTATTCGTTTTTTTTTTTTTTGTGTGTGTGTATGCATGTATATATGTGTCTGTCTGTGTGCGTGCGATTAATCGATATAATTTGTAAATCTCTTTGTAAGATCTTTAGATATTTTGTAGTAATAGACACAGGCACTGAGAAATCTTAAATCATATCTTATATGTGTGTGTGTGTGTGTGTGTGTTATGATATCGTAAGCATAGTCAACAGCGACTGGGGTCAATCAGTTTTTTGACTATAGGAACATCAAACCACATTTATATATTGCTGTTTATTATTTTAAGACACCAAGGAAGCAGTGTCTCATTAACCGAAAAAGGCATCGACACGCGACTAACGAAGGCATGGACTGCTATTGGTAGGCTATCGGTCATATGGAAGTCAGACCTGACCGATAAAATGAAATGCAGTTTCTTCCAACCAGCGGCCGTGTAGATACTGCTATATGGATGCACTACATAGACGCTAACTAAACGGATGGAGAAAAAGCTTGACGGCAACTATACAAGAATGCTGTGGGCAATTTTGAACAAGTCCTGGAAGCAACACCCCACAAAGCAGCAGCTGTATCACCACCTACCTCCCATCACGAAAACTATTAAAGTTAGACCAACCAGACATGCAGGACACTGCTGGAGAAGCAGTGACGAGCTCATAAGGGATGTTCTGAGGACCTGCCAGAAGCGATGAACGATAGGGAGGAGTGACGATAGAGGGTCAGGGATATCCGTGCTGGTGGCTCAAGATCATGATGATTATTTTAAGGGGGTTGATTCTTTTCAAAATCAAACTATTAAGATACATATTCTAATTTCATTTGTACTGTCCGTCAAAAAAGGATGTTCTGGATATGACACTAGACTGCACCCAGTGATGAGGAATCTGGAACCACTTCTTTGTTGTCATTACTCCCAGCTCCACTCTGATTCGGAGTGAATACCTTCTATTAGAGAGTCCACTCTACAGGCCAAACAAATCTTTTTAAGAGAGTGTTTAAAATAGGTTTTAAGTACATTTGCTATTGTATGGGCTGTTTAGCTGTTGAAATGATTGCAAATTTTACTATCATTGGCTCTTTAAAAAATTGTACGAAGTGCTTCATTGTTTAAAATGACTGTGAACTTTATTAATAATTTGTCGCATAACACATTAATATTGCAACAAATTATGAAGCACCCTCCCCTACATCTCGGTGAGGTAGCTATTGAAAAGGGAGCCTTCGGGTCACCCTTGACAAAAGTATTCTTTAATTTCAGGGTGTGTTTTCGTTGCGAAATAGTTAAAGATCTGAATGCCGGGATCATGGTAAGCGAGTTTGAAATTCAGTCGTGCTATTACGTTCACTTTCGGATAAATACCCTTGGGAATGGTATGAACCCACTTATTCTCCCAGCTATGCGTTAAATTGTACCACCACTGTTCTTCTAGAAGGGAGGATTTGGCACAAAATAACTAAAGAAGGTTGATATGCTATAAAAGAACCATTCAAATTCTATCATTTCATCTGCAGACAGCCCACTTACATTTATACAGGCGAGTAAGACCCCACAACGAGTATTCTGATAGGACATTAAATATCTGATTGTGAGGTTTCTGTCCTGGAGGTTTGGGAAATGTAGAGAACCCCTTCGTTTCCATTACTGCCAGGTTCAGCCAAACACATATTGGTCGTACCGGTTAAGGTTCCATCTAAGATTCAGATTGAAATATTTAATCATCTACTATACTTAAAAGCATTTAACTGTGAGCCAACAAATGATCGATGTTAAATTGAATTATTAATATTAGATAGTTAAATGGTTTCAAGCATTGCTGTATGCAAGTAAATGTGTTCTGGCTCGTTTAAAAAATGTAATGTTGCCTACAAATATTTTTTTTAAAACTTGCCCTGTTGGCTGGGGCTGTAGAATACACCGACTGCACCTCTGCAGAGGTGTAAGAAACTCTCTACGAATGTCCTGGATATCACACTAAACTATTTGATGGTTGGTTCCAGTAATGCTGGAGCTTTGGGGGATGCAGACACCCCCGCTTCACTGCCATCGCTCCCAGGTCTACTCTGGCTCCGAAGTGGTAGTATCAGATAGGACCCTATCTATGGGTTAAATAGAACTAATCTGCAGTACTTATGCTAAACTGAATTGTTAGAAATAGAACTGTTTTGACATTTAACTGTGTGTATTCAAAAACTATATTTATACTAAACTGAATTGGCTGAAATAGAACTGTTTGACTACACCGAATAGCTTGAAATAGAAATGTTTTTGACAATTAAACTTTGTACTCATGCTAAACTGAATTGTTTGAAATAGAACTGATTATTTGTATAAAAACGGATTTGGCATTAGATAGCCCCCAACGGTTGATACGCCATAAAAACCAACCATCCAATCTTTAAAATCCTTTATATAAAGAGGACTTGGTATTAGATAAACTACAAAGGTTGATATGCCATTTAAATAAAAACAACCGAATCTAACTCTAAGCTGCAGAATAATAAGTGGAATGATAAGCAGCACAATACAATCCTTGACAACTGCGCTAAAACTTATCAATATGTATACGTTAATTAAAGTTGCAGTCCATAGCCAACTGTTTTCTGATTAGTTTGTAACACAGACCTTCTCATACGATTTATGCTCATACAACTTTATTTGAACTTTGCTAAGGAAGTTGCTTACATAATGTCTTCTATTGACCCTATCAGGAAGCAGAGCATTAAAACTCTTTTATATTTGATCTTTTCATATACTAAATGCGGAATAATAAGTAGTGTAACGATAGTACTAGATATTCTTTTTTAAACATTGTATATATATATATATATATATATATATATATATATATATACCCAAACCCCTCTGTTCGAGCAGGATGCTAGGCAAGGTCACTTTTTTTTAATAGTTTAACTGGGTTTATATCCGGGCTTTCCTTCTCCTAGACCTGATGCCATACCACTGTCCAAAAGCCTAATTTGCATAACTATTTACCTATAAGTGGAGGCAGAATAATTGAATCTATACCTTTCCCAAGGGTATTAACCGTTGAACTAAGTTTCCGTGTCCGTTTTCTACAACGGTAACAATTTTGCTTCGAGGATCACTTTTCACACAATAACACACACATGCATATATATATATATATATATATATATATATATGTGTGTGTGTGTGTGTGTGTGTGTGTGTGTGTGTGTGTGTGTGTGTGTAAATTTTCTCGACTCTCGCCACGTGCATGATATGAGACAAGGTCAATTTTTAAGCGGAGTTTAACAAGTTTAAAATAAATTTTCCTTCTCCTTGACTGGTTGCCAAGTATATATACGGCGATGAACATCTTTAATTAAGATATTTACCAACCCCTACGCCCTGGCACAAGGTTTAATTTTTAAGTGGTGTTTAACAGGTTTGAATTCAGAGTTTTCCTTCTCCTAGACTAGTTGCCTCACCAAGGCTGAAGAACCCAGTCTGCCCTACTATTTACCCATAGCTGGAGGGAGAATAATTGGATTCATACCTTTCCCAAGGGTATTAGTACTATATGAAATGCAATCAGTCTCGTCCAGGATTTGAACTCGTGTCACCGTGTCCAAGAACAACTTTCATAACGCTTTGTATTTTCAGTCAAAACTTTGTTCTGCTTGGTTTATAATTGCAGGTCTCCATATCCGACTAATGCCCATACTACTCAATTTTGACGTTGCTAAATTATTTTAAAATGTTGATTGATCGTTTGATTTTAATGGCATGTTAACTCATCTGTGACCATTTTATGCCTTGAGGTCAGGGAATTGCATACATTTTACGTTTATATTTTGATGTATTGTTAAAGAATTTTCCGCACTGCTGTACAGGGTGTGGAAGCAAAATTAGGAATATTCCTGTATAATAATAAATGACTCTTTTATAAAACCAGTTAACTTTAATTTAAAAAAAAATAAACAACAAAATAAGATTAGACACAAAACAGATAAATTTACTCCATATGGTTGTCATTTTTTTTTCCAATTATTGTATCAACACGCCTTCGAAACGATTTGCATGCCTTCCAAGTAAATTCTTCAGACATTTTATTCCTTTCCCCTCAATAGCAGTCTGAAGCGAACCAAACTTTAGATGGGAAGATGCATTTGTTTTGTTTTCTAAAACGCCCCGTATAGCGTAATCAAGGGGGGTTAAGGCCTGGGCTTGAGGGAGGCCATAAAGAAAATCTAGTTATTTCTGAAATTTTTTGACTTAGTTTCGGAATTAAGTTAATCATAGATTTTTTTTTTTTTGTCGTTTCTTTTCTTGCTCACTCATATTGGATTGAATTTTAATGAAAAAGTGCTAGAATAATAGAGGTAATAATGAAAATTAGATTTATCGCATTTTTTAAAAACTATTCCATATTTTGCTTCCGCACGCTGTATGATAGCAAGTACACCTGTCTAATAAGAACAGATTGCAAGCAGATCTTTCACTAATTGGTGGAACCATGACAGTTACTACAAATCCGGATCAAAGGGGACTAAGGAGTAATGGCAATGAATGTGTACTCCACTCTGATGTCCAGAATCGGAACCTCTCTTCTAGATGTTTAGTATCATACCAAAAACAGCCATTTTTAGGGGAGGCGGGGGCGGTCTTACCCTACTGTAAGGGATACAGTCAACTTATTCAAAGGATCGCCAACGGGGTGGATTTATTTTAAGATGAAATAACTCCATTTATTGTCTTGTTTCCTTTAGCGAGCTCAAACCACTCCAACTGCTTTAAATCAAGTCAGTAGACCTGTTAGAACTGGGCCGGCCTTGAGTGAACTGGACCAATTGCTTTCAATGGGGCACCGAACCTATGGGACTCATCAAGGATACGCATAAACAGATTGCTCTATATATGTTCCCAATTGGGCCCCACACCACCTTAGGCCGGCCCTGCGTTAGAACATTTCTACTTTCGGGACCACCTCTTTAAACAAGAAGCCAAATTCGAATCTTGAAAAAAAGTCGGATGTAATTTCTAAAGGGCCTGATGCTACGAAAGTGTTCTCACTTTCGTAGCTCAATAAAAAGAGGTATTTTTCAAAAGATTGATAATATATAATTCCCTTCGGGCTAAACGATTGAATATCAAAACACTCGTAGCGATAGTAGAAAAACACGTGTTGTTCATGTAAATAGAAACACGAGGGGGAAAAAAAAATGGCGACTCCCGCGTTCGTTCGACTCCTCCTTCTTCTGAAAGATCCGTGACGAAAAATAAAATTAGCGGCTGTTGTTAGTCATAACGTTGTTTGTTTGACTTACCCGCTGTTACACATAACATGGAACGAATACATACAAGGGATTTTTATTTTGATTTTAGTTTGTTTTAGATTTATCGAAGTCTTTTTTTTTTTTTTTTTTGGAGGGAGGGAATTTCCTTCCTTTTCTGTCATTGAAAAATATAGAACAGTTTTCGTATTGCGGTTTTAGGCTTTTCTCTCCTTATTCTGTCTTAGTATCCTCCGAATTATTATTTAACAAGGAAAAAAAATACTTGTCACAACGGGAACCCAGTGACGAATGTGCTGACGCCACACAGGGAAATTCTTACCGAGAAATTTTAGCATTTTGGTTAGTTGGCTGGACTGTATGTCAACTCTTGATCGGTCATTTTATAGAAATGTTAATTTAACAAACTTGTTCAATAGTTATATATACCGTCCAAAAATACGACCAAGATATTCACATGCATAAAACGTTCATAATGTTCATACGAATATAGGAATCCGAAAACACTCGAAACACTTTGACGACTCTCTTTTGGTTCAGGTATGAAACTTTATATTTACCTTATTGAGTTTAAGGTTTTCCGACATGAGGAGAGAGAGAGACACAATTTCTTACTATGCTGACTATTCATACATCGTCAGCTCTCAACTCACTGACTCAACCAACGCACGGCACATTTCGTAGACCCCAACTGGTCTCTCCTCGGCGAGCTCCGAAAATCAACTCGCCCCGTTTAAGTCCAAAACTCAACTCTGCTTTTTTTTCAAATCCCTAAATCCTCAGCCCATCGCTTCGCTTAGAGGTATGTATACCTACAGAAATGTATTGTAAAGTTTGCAACCTTAGTTGAGGATGACCCGAAGACTTCCCTTTCAGTAGCTACCACACCGGTGTGTAAGGGAAGGCGCTACTCCATTCCCTGGAAAATGTATTTGCAAGATAATATAACTATATTCATTTGATAATTCATAATTTGCTTCATTTTATATATCGTGGTAAAATGTGGACATAAGATATTAAGTGTACATTTGCCTATAGAAATATTTGGCGAGTTCACTGGGTTCCTGCTACGTCGTATATTTTTGATAATGATTACAACCCGTAAGCATTTATGGGTGAATACTGCTTATCCTATTTACCAACCCCTCCGCTCGGGCAGGATATGACACAAGGTCAATTTTTAAACGGAGTTTAACAGGTTTGAATTCAGAGTTTTCCTTCTCCTAGACTAGTTGCCTCACCAAGGCTGAAGAACCCAGTCTGTCCTACTATTTACCCATAGCTGGAGGGAGAATTATTGGATTCATACCTTTCCCAATGGTATTAGTGCTATATGAAATGCAATCATTCTCATCCAGGATTTGAACTCGAGTCGCCGTGTCCATTTCCTACGACGATAACCATTACACCACATTACTGCTTATTGTTAAATATCCTAAACTTTTTTCCAAAGCATTTGATTTCATAGAGGGAGGAAAGATGGAGAAAATACTACTTGCATATTTTAACAAAGAAACTTTTACTGCTATAATGATGCTTTAAAAAAACCGAAAGCAATGGTTCGCTCATCTAATGGAGAAACCGACTTCGACATAGTTGAAGAGATACAATTCGCATCATATTTGCTTATTCTCTGCCTGTTATATACTCATATGCAGATTCATGCACATATATACATATACATGCTGGATACATACCGATGCAATAATAAACGACAAGCGAAGACTTCTTTAGAAAAATATGTACCTCTCACTTTATTGTAAGGGTTCGAAAAGGGTTACTCGGGGTTTTACTGCGAGAGGGAGTTGAAGACCGAACAGAACTGCAATATATTGACACCCACTCTTATGGTCGTCAGCGTTGTGTCTTTCTCGTTCTCCAGGGCTGCTCAACCGGGGGCCTAGGGGCCCAGCTCTCTGTTAGATGATGGCTTTTTTTACTGCATCTTATCACCAACTGGTCTCCAAAACTCCATCGGGGGTCTCGAGGGCCCCTTCGGCCTGGTGTGACTTTCCCTACCACATCTCGGCTATAACTCCAACTGTCTGACTTCTTGTCTTGACTGAGTTATATAATAGTTCAACGTCCACTCAATCGCCCGCTCAATCTTTGGAATGGCATGTTTAATCGTCATCAAGCGGAAATAACTGTCATGCAGTTCAGGGGTCACTCTCTTCCGGTGCATCAGTCTATGAGTGTATCATGGGATTTTTTCCTTGTCCCATTTTGATAACCAGGTCCACCTACACGATTTTTCCTCATAAGTGCCATCGGAATGTGTCACTTCCTTCCGGTGCATCACCTTGGAATGGAATATTTAGCCGGGTCGAAGATCAAAATACAACATGACTAGACTACGTACTTAGAACGTCCATAGATCTCATAAAAGAAATTGGTTTCACATTTTCAAAAGGGCAAGCAACAGACGATATCCCGCAGAAACTATGACAGATGCAGATGAACTAGCGCTTCAGCACAAATACACCAGCCCAAGCCGAATCCTTACTGCATAGCCAAGAGCAAGCAGCGGAAAGAATTGGTCTCTGCGTGAATATAAATAAAACAGATTACATGTGTTTTAAACAAAAATAAGCCATCTTCACTCTAAGGAGTCAGCCTCTAAAATTAGTCGACCAGTTCACCTACCTCGGCAGTAACATCTCATTCACTGAAAGTAATATCAACAAACGCCTAGCAAAGACATGAAATGCAATCAATCATAGAGAAGTAGGCTGAATCTGATAAAATAAAATGAAATCTCTTCCAATCTGTGACTGTGTCCATACTACTATAGAGATGCACCACATGGATGCAACCAAAACGCATATAGAAAAAGTTTTATGGAAATCATACAACATTGCAGCATACTGTGTTGAATAAATCTTGGAAGCAACACCCCACGAAACAGGAACTTTACAGCCACTTGCCTACCATCTCACAAGCCATTCTAATAAGACGAACAAAACATGCATGGCATTGCTGGAGAAGTAAGGTTGAACTCATAGGCATCGTTTTCTTATGGACTTTTTCATATGGACTCACCAGAAGTGGCCGACTAGCCAAGACTTACATTCGCTATAAGCACACACTGGATACAATCTAGGAAACTTGCCACGAGCAATGAATGATAGGGATGTAACGTGAGAGAGAGAGCTTTCAAAGAAGTACGTACTGTGATCGTGTCTTGTTGTTATATAGATCAGTACAGGGAGCAATAATTATGCGAGCGTTTTGTTTTTTTTTCAGCACGTCACCATATTTTCTATGAAAAATTTTCAGAATTTTATTTGTTTATATTTAATTTTCATGGTTGAAACAATAGATTTATTCATTCATTTATTTATTTATTTATTATGATTATTTCGATATTATTTGTCTCAAATGCAGAAGGGAGTGTCCTCGTGGTGTAATGGTTAAAGCGATGGATTGCGGAATCGTAGTACGCGAGTTCGTACTCTAGTCGCGCTATTACGTTCACTTTCGGGCAAATACCCTTGGGAAAGGTATGAAACCCCCATATCCTTCCAGCTATGGGTTAAATAGTACCACTACTGTTCTTCTAGGAGAATGGATTTGGCATTAAATAACCAACAAGGGTTGATATGCCATTAAAACAAAGAAACCAAACCAAACCAAGCGAGTTCGTACTCTAGTCGCGCTATTACGTTCACTTTCGGGCAAATACCCTTGGGAAAGTTATGAACCCCCATATCCTCCCAGCTATGGGTTGAATAGTAACACTACTGTTTTTCTAGGAGAATGGCTTTGGCATTAAATAACCTAAAAAGAGTTGATATGCCATTAAAACAAAGAAACCAATCAAATGCAGAAATTGCCTTGTCAGAACCTCCTTGTATGAAGTCAGTACGCACTTCACTACATTTCACTAAAGAGAAAACCTTTAAACAATTGCCTTTTAAGTTGCTGTTGTTTTTCAATTATGTATGCATATAACCATACACTCCTCTTCCACCGAATGAGATCAATTTTAAAACAGAGTACAGCTGGTTTGAATTCAGAGACCTTGTTTCTCGTAGACTGGTTACCGTATTAATTTTGGGATTTACAATTTTTGGGCTAAACCAGACAAACGGGCATCTCAGTGCTTTTTATTGATGGACAAGTCTTCATCTAAAAATTAAAGAAAGAATAAGCTATTAATATTACTTGTGCGTAAAAAAATACTTAAAACATAGCACCAATAGATCGAAAGACGAAGTAAAGGATAAGTTAGAGGATGTGAAATAGGTTTCTGCGATATGAACTACTCACGTAGCTTAAATGATAATGAAACTTGCACAGATATATCTCTTCTTTCATATTTTTTCAAGGTTTCTTTCCGACATGTTTTTATTCGTTATGTTTGAATTTTCCTTAGATTGTTCAAAAATAATGATTGATTTTGGAATAAACATTTTCCTGAACCGTTTTAATCAGTGAAAATATGATCCCTGGCTATATATATATATATATATATATATATATATATATATATAAATTCTCCGCAAAAACGTTTTGGTGCAGTAAAATATGCATTAGAATGTAGAGGAATATCACGTTATTTCAGCTATAAGAGAAAGTAAAATTCACTCAAGACTCCGAGTTTCACAGATTCAATCTTCAGATCAGATGAGCTGGGATTCTTACGTTTACACTTTGTTATATAGGAATCACGTCTTTTTTGGTATGTACGTGTAGAATCATTACACTGAAAAGAAGATGTCATTGAGCATTTAAATCGCGTATCCACTTTTAAATGTTCATGAGGAAAAGTACAAAATTTAGTTCTTGGTTTTTACTGATAAACTTAATCATTAAAAAAATCAATCGGTTTGTCGAACTCTTCCAATTTTTTATAAGTACCAAAAAAAAAAAAAGTCGAACTCTTCAGTTGTTCTTTAAGACCCGCTATTTTTTGAATATCAGATTTCTATTGGAGAAATTTGAATTTAATCCGTTTTCGAAAATTGTTTCTGTTTATATATATATATGTATATGTACACATGTGTATGTATATATATTTATATGTATATATATGTATATATACTCACATATGTGTATATATGTATTTATACACACATATGTGTATATATATGTATATGTACACACACACACACACACACACACACACACACACATACACATATATACATATATATATATATATATATATATATATATATATATATATATATATATATATATATAAAACTACTTCTTAAAAAGTTTTTAATTATTAAATATAATGTTTTATGCAGTGAAATGCGGAACAATATCACGATATTTCAATAATGGAATAAAAAATATAAAAAACTAATTCATAACTCCGAGTTTCACAGAATTGTTCTTCAAGTTAGCTTGTATGTACATGTCTGGGGACTGTTTTTTCTCTCTTATATTCAGCTAAAGCTTCTGGTATCTTAAGCTTCTCTCAACACAAATATTTCAATTGTTTAATTTATCATTAAAAAAATGTAAAAGATATTTACCCTAAATGACCTTAACCCTAGGAGAAAATGTAAAAGGAATTTATGTTTTGTTTTATTTAGGTCAACCCCGTTTTGACACAAGCTGTTCCATGTACATTTTATTATAAGTAAGAAATATTATGTTGTCGAAAAACTTCCTTCTGCTTTTATCGTTAACTAAGTGTTTTGCTGTAGCTTTTTTTTTGTATTATTAAAAGTTCAATAGAGTAAAATTTAAAAAATTTCTCAAATTTGATATATTTTTAGATTTTGGCTTTTTTGTTCGGTGAAATATCAACCTTCGTGGGTTATGTAATGCCAAAGTTGTTTTTGAAGAAAGATGTTAGTAGAACTCTTTGGGAGTGGGGCTGGGGTCGATAAAGGAGTTCATACCTTTTCCTTGGTTATTATTCCGCAAGTGAACGTAATAGCGCGAAGGTTATTCGAACTCGCGACAATTATTGCGTAGTTTAGTACGTTAGCCATTACTCCTTCGATATATTTTTATTTATTGAGCCTAACAATTAGAATAATAGAAAGTTTGCAATATTTTTGTGTACATTGCTTTTTTTTATTCTATGAAATATTGATCGATTAATTTTTAACTGCGTGTCAACCCGTATCGATTTATTTTATGCCAAGGGATTACATTGCGTACTTTGTGCGTTTATATTTGCGCTTTTTATTAAGTTTCTTCACACAGTTATATGATATCTAGTATTCCTATCTAATACAAATAATTTGCAAACACATCTATTTAGATAGGACCCTACAGGTACTCTTGACTTGTGAGTCACGGTTGTTCTGGGATTAATGGCAGAATACTATACGCCCACCCCCAGTGCTCCAGAACTGGAACTTTGCCAAAAAATGCGGTTTAGTGTCGTACCTGGGACAACCCCTTTTTGTGTGTGGAGGGGTGACGGATCTAACCCCTTTTAAAGTGTTGCTGTCGGTGGATCCAATGGCTTACCGACAGGGTTCTTTCTATCTTCGTTTTTGTCAGAATTTTCTCCGGTGTTCTATTTATCTATTCGTTTGTTTATTTATTTATTTATGTATTTTTTAAAAAGATATTAACCCTCGCTGCACTGATCAACTTACTAGTAGCTACTGAATTAATTTGTTAATCGATGTTCATAATAATTTTATTTAGATATACCTTGGTTCACTTTCAACAAGACACTTTCGAATGATTGGACAACTAGTCACTAAACTCAACCTTATAATGCAACTAGATATTTAGGGTCTAGTTTTTCAAATTCGCCATTAGAATTAAAAATCGAAGAAATCAAATACAAATCACCTACCGCCATTTTGCTTTTGGCCTGGTCGGCTGGGGCTGCAGAATACACCGACTGCATCTCAACAGAGGGGTAAGACTCCCTCAACGAGTGTCCTGGATATGTCACTAAACAATCTGATAGTGAGGCTCCAGTAATGCTGGAGCTTTAGGAAATGGGGAGCACCCCTTTAATACCATCGCTCCCAGGTCCACTCTGGCACGGAGTGGTAACATCTGATAGTACTATCTATAGGTCAAATAGAATCAAACAGTGATCTCATGCTAAACTGAATTGTTTGAAATAGAATTGTTTATAATTATAAAAATGGAATAGGCATTAAATAACCTACAATGGTTGATATCCCATAAAAACTAACCAAACCAAGCCATTTTGCTTGTTTTTGAAATTATTGTTTCACTATCGTTCAAAAATTAGAAATACGCCCTACAAGTTGTTAATGTAACATGCGAATCAAAAGCACATCAGTTCTAACAAGTTTGGCCTGTAAACACAAATTGAGCGGATTACGTTCTATGAAATACGGAGAATCGCGACAAGTGCCTCACAATCCAAAATGATAAAACACGGGTGTCTCAAGAGCACAGAACCGATTATATACTTCCCGCGCATTCAGGGGAAAAAAGGCCGCTCTTTGTGCTTCAGAAGGCTGTAAACTACCTTATAGTTCTATGTTTCTCACCTTTTGGTTAATCAAGTTTTTATTTTCTAAGCTTTGTTTAGATAGGGAACAGAGGCCTCAGGTTGTTTAGAGTACCTGCTGTTGGGTAAATGGTCACTCATTTAAGCATTGAACAGGCTCATCGCCAGTTAACTTCGGTCATCTCGCAGAAACCGGTGACCTGACCTGACCTTAAAACTGATCTTCACTAAGCTTTGTTTAAATATTGCACACTGGCCTCACATAAAATAATGTCATTTGAAAGTGTATCATTCTTACACACACACAAAGGTGAAACGTAAGTAAGCAATATAATAATATAGACTTTACAACATTATCTTGTTTCTTGGTTTAATGGCATATTAATCTTCATGGTTTATCTAATTCAAAGCCATCCTGGCAGAAGAACAGTAGTCGTAGTATTTAACCCATAGCTAATGAGGGATGCGAAAGTTCATACTTTTCTCAAAGGTATCATTCCGAAAGCCAACGTATTGGCATGACAAGATTTCGAACTTACTACGACGTCGCAATTCAGTTTTAGTCACTTCGCTACAAAGACTCTTAGTTTTGAATATGGCAATACGCAACCAAGTGGTTGCAACAAGTATAATCCAACTAATTTACCTTTACAGAATTTTTAGTAGTTTGGAATGATACTCGTCATTTTTTAGAATTGATATTTTCATATTTTTTAATGAATAATCAAATAGTAAGATAACTTGATTTCGTGCTTATTTATTATGGAGATGTCAGAAGAGGTACACAAGTCTTTCGGGAAGTATATAAAAACAGGTGCTTAAGTTTATGAACAAGTACAAGTATATTTAAATTAAACTCTTTGTTTACAAAATGTTCTTCATTCCTGTAGAATTCCTTGTAAATTCTAAAATAAAAAGTCAAAGAAACTGAAAAAAAGGGGTTCAAAATTTACTTTATCGCCTGAATGCCATGAGAAATTTATTACAATTTTTCCATGACAATTTTATAAAAATTAAGAAAAAAAATTTATTTCACCTTATTTTATTTTTTAAAACCTATTCAGCATACCCCTGTTTAAACGGCTAAGGATAGACCAACTTCCTCCTCTGTGAGAGGGGCAAGCCTTCTCACCACCAAAGGGGTGTCTCGGGTATGACAGAAAACTTCATCCGATAGTTTTTTACCATTACTCCCAGATCCACTTTGATAGCAGTTCGGTTCAAACAGGTCTATTTAAAAATTATTTGTATTAGATAGGAATACTTGAAACTAAGTTCAAATTATTTGCATTTATTATATTTACTTCTCACTATAGTTGTTTACTAAGGATTATTATTATAAATTGGAGTATCTCTGTATTGCCATAACTCCATTTAAGCTGAACCGAAGGGATAGTACCTCTTAGGGTCCTATCTAGGGTCAAAAATATATCAACAAAGTGGCAAATCCTTTATTTACTTAGGGCATCTTAATTCTCGCAACGACATTCTTTTTGGGTGAGTCAGAAAAATCATCATTAGATTTTTTAAAATAATTACGAAGTTAATTACATATATTCTACCACAACCAAATGTGTACAAACAAGATGAAGCAAATATAAATAACATATGAAGCTATATAATCACCTGAGACATGTAAATTTCATTTAGAAAGTAAAAATCTTTAGAACCCAATATGTGGGTGGTGGTTTAGAATGTGCTGACTATCCCCTGTAGAGGTGTACACCCCACAAAAGTGAATATTCTGGGCATGACATTAGAGATTTAAGGAGAGGGAAGTAGCCCTTCATTACAGTTATTTCCCGATTCTCTATGTCCCGGAGTGGTAGTACCTGTTAGCATCACATCTATAGATCAAATTGATCTATTTGAAAATTATTGGATAAAAATATTTGAAACCATATTAATATGCAAGCAAATGATTGTTATTAAATCTGCAAAACAGCGATCGAGTATAAAAAGAAATTAAGATTAAATTTGATGGGTTCAGAAAAAAATGGTAAGAAAAAGAATTTAAGAGGGCATTTTTGGAAACTATCAGATGAATTACTGAACAGAATTTTATCTATCTATCTATTTGATTATAAAAAAATCCTCCATGGCCAAGAGCTAGTCTACCTTGGTTTCACCAAACGGCTCTTCAAGATTTCTCTAACTTCAATCCTGAAGGCCAGAGCAATGCTGAAGAGCCTTTTGGTGAAACCTAGGTAGACTCGCTCTTAACCATGTAGGAATTATTTTCATAATATTAGCTCTATCTCATGTATTGAATACTTTATTATGTTTTAGCTTTGGTAACTCTGTCGACTTTTTTCTTTTGATGAGACATCCGTGCTGTTTGATTATTTTCAAGTAGCACGTGTGCTTTTCGTCTTTTCTTTACAATTTTCCCCCAGATATCGGTTTGTAGAATTTGCAAATTGTACTATCTGTTTTTTTATTCACACAAACAAAATTATAGATTAGATATAAAGATATTGAAAAAATCAAATACTCCAAAAAGTTTTGACGGTAGATGCAGCTTGTGCTTAGAAGAGAAAATACAAATAATGATGTATCAAGTGCCTGAAAAGTTATTAAATTAGAGATGTGAATTAATAGCAAGATGTAGACATAAGGCTAAATTTAAACTATAGACTATTTATCTTTAAAAAAAAACATAGGAATAAATTGTGAAATAAGAAAAAAAAAACGTATCCAATATACGTACATGAGAAAAATAGGTAACTGAGAAAATAGACTCGAAATTAATATAAGTATTAATATTTCCCTTGCAAAAATTTATTATATAAACAAAACACATAAAAGTCAATTATCGAACTAAACAAAAAAAGAAAATAAATAAAATAAATAAAATAGTTAAATTACTATAATTCCAACCGACGGTAAAATTAGGAAAATAAATAAAATAAATAGGTAAATAAAAAAAACGGAAGTTCAATAAAACGAGGAGGTAACTCTTCACCTCACTCCCCCCCCCCCGGTGTCTATTCTGTTTTATTTTATCCATTAGATCTGAAGAAGTCCTGTTATATTTTTCTTTGTGCTTTTAGTTTACATCAGAAACGCAAAACTGGATGGAAATAAATTTATAATCCTAAAATAACCGGTCTTTGTTTTTTTCTTTAAAGAAAGTATTGCTCTGTAATATTAATTACATTGAGCTCTCTACCAGGAAAATTTAAATGTTCAGCTTTTGAATGATTTTCTTGTCCTGAAGGAATTACTCCCAACTCTGGTTTAACTGGACCGAAAAATACTATATATATATATAGCGTAAAGATTTTTCAAAAGTTGGAGTGAGAGGAGATTAAAAAGTGATTATGCCTAAGGGGCTATAATAAATAAATAAATTGAATTATTCTTGGTAAATTTATTCATTTTCAGGCTTCATTATTTTAGGTTTGTTTGTTTATTTGAATGAATACAAAAGTGAAAATTCTATTCTTAGAATTTCAGAATCTGATATTAGTGTCGAAAATGATGTATCAGGAAAGAAATAAAGAAGATGGAAGCGACATCTTTGATCTTTTAAAATCTGTTTATCTCAAGTGATTTTTTTTCTTTTCGGAAATGTCCTTTGCTCTCTGACAATACCGAGTAATCTTGCTAGCCCATGTTGTGAATCGCACGAGAAAAGTCTTGTGAAATCTGGGAAAAGGTTGCAAAATGTGTTTGTGGGATGTTTTTACACAACCCCGTCATTTTGAATCCACCCCATGGCCATGTTGAATAAACTTGAGAAAGAAGAACTAATTAGATTGTAGAAGTGCATTGAATAAAAAAAAAAAAAAAGCACCAAATATAGGCCATATAGAAACTTAATATTGTTTCTTATTAGAGCAAATAACACTCTGAAGGCAACGTGTTTTGATTTCGTGTTTTGATGGCCTGAAATATTAAGTAGGTAAGAGTTTAATAGAGAAATGGACACAATTGTGGGTAGATACGTAACCATGAGTGACATCATGGGTCTTGAGTAACATATTATAAACACACATTTATATATGCAGATAGAAGAATAAATATATCAGATAGAATGTCTGAGAGAATGGACGAAATGGGACGTGAAAATCAAAATTTGATGAAGCAATTATTTATTTAATATAACATTAACGAGTTTCGTCAAATCATACCTTTTAAAAATACTTTTTGAAAAGTATAGAGGAAAAAAAAGTTAAAATCAAAACAAAGTAAATGAATACAAAAAACAAAACAAAGTAAAGAAACCCCCGCAAAAAACAAAAAACAAAAAAAAAAAACAAAAAGAAAAAAAAAACAAATGCTAAGCTATCTACTAGGTTGTTATCGCAACGTATCTAGGAACGTTACAGTTTTTTTCTTTTTAATTTGAATAACTTAAGCTTTTAAAGAAAAATTTTCTAATGAAAATCGTACATGAACGAAATGTTATATCAAATAAATAAATAAACCAGCAAGTCTCGGTGTTGAAGTAATATTTCTTCAAGAGATTTATACGTGTGTATATATATATATATATTTACAAAAAACATGAATTTACATATTTGAATTGATATATAGTGTGTGTGTAAAAAAAAAAAAAATACATTAATATAAAATATTTGAAACGAGCGTTGTATTTGATCATCATATAATGGGAATGGTGTAATGGTTATCGTCGCAGGAATTGGACACGGCGACACGAGTTCAAATCCTGGACTGATTGCATTTCACATAGCACTAACACCCTTGGGAAAGGTATGAATCCAATTATTCTCCCTCCAGCTATGGGTAAATAGTAGGGCAGACTAGGTTCTTCAGCCTTGGTGAGGCAACTTGTCAAGGAGAAGGAAAACTCTGAATTCAAACCTATTAAACTCTGTTTGAAAAATTGACCTTGTGTCATATCCTGCCCGAGCGGAGGGGCTGGGTAAATATGATAATGAGAATTATACTTTTATTTTCCAAATAAGGGAATATGCATTGAAATATATAAATTGCCATTAAAATCAAATTCACCATTAAAGTCAAATCGTGATTGATTGCGGACACTCACACACACACACACACACAAACACACACACACACACACACACACACACACACACACATATATATATATATATATTGGATGTGCTTGTGTTGAAATGGTTACCATCGCAGGAAATAGACAGGATGACCCAAGTTCAAAATCCTGGACGAGGCTGTTTGTATTTCACATAGCGCCAATACCTTAGGGAAAGGTGTGAATTCAATTATTCTCTCTGTAGCTATGGGTAAATAACAGGACAGGCTAGGCTCTGTAATCTTTGTATGGTAACCGGTCAAGGAGAACAAAAACTCTGAATTTAAATCTGATAAACTTCGCTTATAAATTGACTTAATGTCACGTCCTGCTTCAGCA
>CAUZXS010006503.1:0-7500 GCA_963585895.1 Sepioteuthis lessoniana
AAACACACATGTATATACGCACATTTATATATATACATATATCTACATATATGTGTATATATATATATATATATACATCCGTATACACACATGTATATATTTATATATACACACACACACACACACACAATAACAGTCGGCCTCCATTTCTTTACAGACGCATGTATTGGAGGGCAACCAAACGGGCGATTTTTCCCTTGATTTTTGCTTTGTATATATTTCGGGGTTTTTCCTCCATCCCCATAATATACATTCATTATAAATAAGTCACAAATTGTAAATTAAACCATAAGTAACTTTCGGGGTATTAAGTAGGTCATTTTCATAGTTCAAATTTGGTATGCTGGTGGCTGCTGTGCGCATGGTGATAGATGAGTGATTATATTATATTGTTGAATGGGTCGGCGAATGTCGCTAGCTAGGTTCTCTTAAATTACATAAATGCAAGACCACTCTCTTCCTTCCCTCCAAAAACCTAAGGCCTTGTGCCTTCCTTGTGTTTCTCAAGGAAATAAATTCGACTGAGTACTTCCGGATTCCGTATCGAGGTAAGATGGTATTTTCAATACTCGTCCACGAGTTACACAAATCTCTCCCCAAATCTATCCTATATTAATATTCCCAAACTAACATGAAATAAGCCCCTACTCAAACACTTCAGTCAGTCTTTAACTCTTACCTTATACCCTTTTTCGAAGCAAAAAAAAAATGGAAAAACTCCCATTTATTTGGCTCACGAAATCATTTGCTACAGATTAACTCATACTTATTTGCCTAGATCTCCCTCCCCGTTTATCAATAATATATGCTCATATTACCAATCTAATGCATATTTCTCAAAAAGAAAAAAACGCTAATTCAAACTTATTACTATTACGAACCTATCTCCATTCCCCCCGCCTTCGTCCCATGAACTATTTGTACTTAGGTTTCAATCAATTAACAAAAACTACTAGTGGGCGCTGGCAAATAAACTTATTAAAACCTTAAATTTGAAGCGGACCATAACCAGTATACGAGGACAAAAAAAAAAAAAAAAAAAAAAAAAAAAACAATAAAAGAAAAACGGATGATTAAATATCCATCCCCCCCTCGCAAACGCCAATGGTTCTCAATCCCTCCCCCATACATTCCGACTACCCTAACTTAATATTAACTCAATGTACTCTTATAATGTGTAATATGTATCCTAATCTTAATTCTTAAGCTCCTCCATCGTCCTCTTTATTTCTTCCATGGCTATGATCTGCGCCACATAAGCATCTTGGCAAACCCAGCCAGACGAGCAATGGCCACAATATCCGGGGCAAAACTGCATGCTGGGATAACCATGCCTTAAATCGAGCAGGCAATCCAGATTTGTCTATCTTCGTTAGCCACCCCTCAAGATCTTTTACAGTCTTCTGTTTTGCGGCTGTATCCTTCAGACTACTGTTGAAAGTCTTGCCCAAAATCTTAATAGGCTTTTCGCTCAGATTATGATTCTGAACGAAAGCAAAGGCAAAATGAAAGACCTGAGTAGACTTGAAAGAAAATCAGTTCTTCGTTGAGTATTACCTTTAAGTGTTTTTTTTTTTTGTCCTTTTTTTTTTTCTCTCGTCTTGCCCAAAACTGCAAGACATTAAAAAAAAAAAAAAAAAAAAAAAAAAAAAAAAAAAATGGCCATATGAACAGATTAGTACATTTACAATATAAAATCCGAATTTCAAAACAAAGAAAGTATCTTCGTAAGAATCACGTCTGTCAAATGATAAAAGTCCGCTGGGAATTAATATCGTCAGGGAAAAAGAAAAAAAAAAGTAGAGATGAGATGACTTATGAATATGCCGACTGGGATGGATGAAAAGTGAAAGAGTTTTGATCAGTTCATTCTTCCTTTATGACGGCAGTAAAAAAAAAAATATATCGTAAGGAAAAGTATAAACCAAGCACAATTTTTTTTTTAAAACTCTTCACTCGAATCGTAGTAATTTTTACCGAATGACACATGTAAGAATAGAAACTATTTTTGAAAAATGACATCTTCAAACGCAATCGGCGTCGTTTTACTTTTGCTCAATCCAAAGAAAACGTAATTAGTAGCTTTTTGAAGAATCGTACACCCGGATTGTTTTATGATCCATAAGGCTTTGTCCAGATTTTTCCCGATGTACAGAGCGTGAAAGTCTTTTCATGTTTCCTGAATAGTTGAAGAGCATTTGTAACGGTCCAATGAAATATCCTGGGATTCGTGACAAATTCCAGGGAAAGAGCCATCCGAATTCCAGGTGGGCATTTCTTTCAGACATTTCTAAAGAAAAGTGCCGAGGTAGGTAATTGGCTTTTGAATAGATCTTGTTAGCAACAAGTGTTGCTCAAAGGTGAAGTTGGGAACCATCTTATCAAATCTCAACGTCTATATCTTCATCTGTAAAGTCTTCAGAATTCGGATGAGACAATTCGAGTAAATTAATTGCCTCATCTATTATTTTTTCCTCTTGGATATCTTCCGCAGAAAGAGTAGGCATTTCACCTATTACAAAAAAAAAAAAAAAAAAAAAACAGATCATTTAAAAACTAGGCAAGAGCAGTTCAATTAAGGAAAACTAAGAATAAACAGACTTTTAAACGGATATGAAATAAAGAAAAGAAATAAATAAAATGGCTGATGTACGAGAAATAATATTCTTAGTAATTGGTAGAATGTTTCGCGCCAAATTGGCGTCATTAGATTCAAACACGACTCGATATTTTAGGTATAAACCAATTCTGTTTTACTGAACAGATTATTTAATAGACAAATAAATAGCGATTATTAACTATTTATGTTACTATCTTATACGAGATTTCGCAAATATAAAATGTAGCGTTTGTGGTGTGCTTGAAAAAAAATGATCATAACACTATGCTTACCTTCCTTCAGCACCCCAAGTTCATGGGCAAGGCTTTTTTCTTGAGCTTTTAATCTAAAGAATTTCTGCTTTTCTTTTAGAAAGCAAAGAAAGACTGTTTTTTCTTTATTGAGGTATGCCGTCGCCTCGTCTATGATCTTTTTCTGTGATGCTTTGGGGTCTTCAGCGACAGATGGTATTAGTGACCGCAACGTTTCCAAATCCACCGTCATTTCTCTTCGTCGTTTTCTTTCTAAATAATTGTGATGAACCTTCTCCGAGTTTGTCATGCATTTTCTTTTCTTCTTTATTTCTGTTGAAGGCATTGAAAGCAAACGTTAAAAAAGTTTCACTTACGTGTAGTCATTTTGACTATTTAAAACAATATGAACGAAAATAATTTACTTATATTAAAATAAAACATAAAATAATTCTTACTTCGTTTTCGGCTTGAGTCAGTATTTCTTTCATTTTTTCTTGGACGGCCCCTTTCCTTTTTTTCTTTTTCTCCGGATTGTTCGGTTCCACCGAAAATGTCAGGTTCCATTAATAATTCCTCGAACAACTCCATTTGTGGCACAGAATAATTATCCAATGAATCTGAATTTATTGCTAAATTACCCGGAAAGTTTTCCATGGCATTTGAGTCAAATATCTCTTGATTTAACAAGTTAGGTGATTCAGACGACATCAGTACATCGTTGTTGTACAAGCTCCCTGAAAGAAAATATAAGTTTCATTTACGTGTATTTTCATTTTGACTATTTAAGACAATATGAACGAAAATAAGTTACTTACATTAAAATAAAATATAAAACAATTCTTACTTTGTTTTTGGTTAGAGTCAGGAGAATTTCTTTCATTTTTTCTTGGACCGCCTCTATTTTTTTCTTCTTTTTCTCTGGATTGTTCTGCTCTGACGAAGAAGTCAGGTTCCATTAATAATTCCCCAAATAACTCCATTTCTTGCTCAGAATAATTATCCAATGGATCTAAATTTATTGCTAAATTACCCGGAAAGCTATCCATGGTATCTGATTCAACTTCAAATATCTCTTCATTTAAAAAGTTTGGCGATTCAGACGACAACAGAACATCGTTGTAGTACAAACTTTCCATCTTGGCAGTTAAAAAGAACTAAACGCTTGTAACGCCGAAGTAAAAGTGAAGCTTAACCACATGAAAGGGTCGCAGCTTACTAAAAAATGATCAGCCAAGAGAAATGTGGCTGCCTTGCAAGTTTCATAAATTCAGCGAGGGAAGGGAAATAAACAAAAGAAATATCTCCTGCCGGGTGTGCCTCAGCACTGGAGAGTTCCTCCTGGAAGGAGGGAAGGAAGAGCTATCCTCCTAGGCTTTGCCCCTTCGGGGTGTTGGGTTTATTGTCTGGCGCCCCTAAGGAGAATGTCGACGGAGCCAAAGGTATTTTTGGCAATGCTGGACGCGTGCGAGTGTTGCTCTGCGACCGGACCCACCTTAAAAACGGCCTTGTGCCACATTTATCCAGTGGTGGGACAGATGACAAATAAACAAGAGATAACTTCTTCGCAAGTGAGTGCGAGTCTGATTGAATGCTCCATTCATATAACCTTGTGCCACATCTAAGCAAAAAAGGACTTAGTAAAATTAAAGTTCTGGGATTATTAGTTTCCACTATTGTCCAACGTCCACCTTCTTAAAAACCCCACTGCCTTGAACTTAAAAATATCTCTAACGAACACTGGCATTCATCCGGAAAAGATTGTTTTGGGTCTTTCTGTCTTTCTTCAATCTATTTTCAGATAAATCGTCAGCATCGAAATATATTTTTTTAAATCAAAACTATAGAATAAGTGAATTATGCCATCAATTTCTTTAATGGCAAAATTATAGAGACAGAAATTTTGGACAGACCAGAGCTAACGAAACGAACTGGGAGTAAACAGCAAAGGGGAGAAACATTGTTTGAAAAAAAGTATAGTTTACACACGAAATCTCTAATCTATCTATCTATCTATCTATTGCGGACATTTACTAAGTCTGTATGTATTAAAAGTATTGTTTTGGGTCATGAAGCCCCAGAAAATATGGGGTAGAGGTAGGGGAGAGGTGTTCATTGTTCTTCTATTTCACTAAAGGGACCCGAGGAGTTACAATCACCGATCATTTCATGCAATACATTAATCCTGATAAAATGTTTGTAATATATAAATAGATTTGAATACACTGATTACACACAAACACTCATATATTTAAAGTAAAAGTGTTATGTATAGTTTTATATATATATATATATATATATATATATATATATATATATATATAGAAAGAGAGAGAGGGAAAGACAGAAAGAGGGGCGGTAAAGATAGACGGATAAAATAAGACAGTGAAACATATATATACATATATTTACGTAAACAAAGAAAGACAGGAGCATATCATGGGGCTAGACAGAAGTAGACTATCAAGAGCAGCAGCTAAAGGGAAATAACTCAATTATTTGTATTGAACACAAAATGTAGGATCTCTTTAGTTTATGAGAGGATTATTAGATAAGTTTCCAGACTTTTATCGTACGGGCACTTTCATTTATAGAACACACATGAACCTCTACTCCCCCTCGAAGTAATCTCTCCTAGGTCCAATGCACTTATTGTACCGTTCTAAACCTTCTGGATGTTCTATGGAAGTCCTCTTGTGTGAGCGTGTCATGACCTTCGTCACAGCCATTTTAATCGCCTCAATTGTCTTATAACGACAGCCTCTGAGCTTAGGCAATAACCAAAAGTCACAGGGAGCAACGTCTGGACAATAGGGAGGCTGAGGAACTGTCTTGATGCCCATCTTGGTCAAATAGTCTGTGACGAGGATGGAGTTGTGGACTGGGGTATTGTCCTGGTGGAAATGCCACTGACCCAATTTCAAGAATGCTGGCCTCTTCCGACGGAATCTCTTCATGAACCTCTCTAAAAACCTCAACATAGTAACCCTAACCCTAACCCTTTGGCCTATCAACTCTGGTGTTCTAGCGTCCTAACTCCTCCTACCCCTCTCATCATCCCTCACAAACTCCTTGTCTTCCTTGAATCTCCTATGCCACTCGAAAACTGACGTTTGATTTATGCAAGATGGCCGAAAAGCAGTCTGAAGCATTCCATAGGTTTCTGTGGCATGTTTTCCAAGTTTAAAACAGAATTTTATTGCATATCGTGCTTCTAAAGTGTCAGATTGCATTTTTGAAATTCACCGGCGGTGACAATCAGGTTTTAGTAGAGTGTCTTAAAAATTCCATCTTTAGCTGTTCATTTGAACTTGAAATCATAAAAATTAGTCCGTCATCTCATAAGATGTATAGCAATAACATACTGAATTTTCAGGAGTCTACGACAATTTTAAATGCCTGTGCAAAAAAAAGCATGGAAACATATTGAATGCACTACGTATGTATCCGTCTATTAAACTCACATATATATATATAAATGTATTTAAAATCATATGTATACATATATATTCACAAATATATATATATATTTATATATATATATATATATATACACATTAGGGTAGGTCGATTTTGGAACTGTAAAAAGAATAACGCGGTGAAAGTTGCAAAATAACATCAGAAATTACCCCACCAAATATTTTTGTCCAAAATTTTGTATTTTTTTGCGAAATTGCATTTAAAGACAGAATATTTTGTGATTTTAGTCGTGATGTCGGTGACGCTGGAAACCTGTATCCATAAAATTAAAACTGAGACTACAGGAAAATTAAATAATAAAATTCATTAAATAATTGATATTTTTTAAGTTTATTATCCATTTTCATATTATGTTTAATTAAATGACCAAAAACAAAAATAAAATACATTAAAATATATAGTTTAAAATACAATTAACGACTTACTAAACCTCGTTTTATTTACTGGTTAATTTTTAGGCTTTCACCGGTGGTAATTATCTCTCCGGAGTATTTCGGTTTGTTTGTTTTTTACCCTTATAATTAAAGCAAATATATATATTTCGCAAAGTAGACATCCTATAAAAATATTTAAACATTTTATAATTATTGTAATTTATTTTTATTTTAAAATTAGTGTTTTTTTCAGTGAAAAGTCGGTTTACGAATTACTTTTTTTAATGAATTTCGAAATTTATTTACAATTTTTTACAAACATCTTCGTGTATTTTCAGACAATATATATATATATTCTTTTTACAGATATTTTGATTAAAAAATGGCAGGAAAAAACACTGGAGTTTCCACTCGAAGTAAAGGTGCAATTAAATTTTCAGGTTTACCATCACCATTGGATAAAACGGAGACAGGAACTTGTCGACAAATAACTCAATACAGCTATTTTTTAATGAACAATTAACCCCACTTTTGTTCGTTTAGGTATTTCTAAATTAATAGCAAAGGACGTGATAGATATTTGGAAGGCTGTCAACCCTCGTTTGCTTTTGTTAAAGAAATTAGTGTTGTCAACAAGGAGAAAATTCTATGCTTTCAGAAGGCAAAGTAAATAAGTAGGAAACATCTACCTGCTGCCCAAACAAATTTCTGGAAGGAAAAGTTGGATACATTGTTTGATATATCATCATGTTCGTGCAACCTGTCAATTTTAAGTTGTGACAATATTAATGTCTAA
>CAUZXS010006503.1:12500-30000 GCA_963585895.1 Sepioteuthis lessoniana
TTTTTTTTTTGTTTTTGTTTTTTTTTTTTTTGAGGAATATGCATTAGATTGGTAATATGAACATAGATTAATGATAAACCGGGAGGGAAATTTTGGCAAAAAGCATGAGTTAATCTGTAGCAAATAATCTCGAAAGCCAAATAAACGGGATTGTTTTTTTTTTCTGCGAATAGGGGTATAAGTAAGAGTTAAAGACGGACTGAATAGTTTTGAACGGGGGCTTAATTCATGTTAGTTTAGAAGTATTAGTATAGGACAGATTTGGCAAAGGCCTTGGACTGATCTAAACTGATCAGCGCGGCTTCAGTGTCGCCTTTTATCCCCTCTAGGACCTCGCGAATCAAGTGCAGATTGTCCTGGATCGATCTTCCCTTACTATTTACCCAACCCCTCCGCTCGGGCAGGATATGACACAAGGTCAATTTTTAAGCGGAGTTTAACAGGTTTGAATTCAGAGTTTTCCTTCTCCTAGACTAGTTGCCTCACCAAGGCTGAAGAACCTAGTCTGTCCTACTATTTACCCATAGCTGGAGGGAGAATAATTGGATTCATACCTTTCCCAAGGGTATTAGTGCTATGTGAAATGCAATCAGTCTCGTCCAGGATTTGAACTCGTATCGCCGTGTTCATTTCCTACGGCGATAACGACTACACCACGGGCACCTCCTGGATCGATCTTCCCTTCACAGCGTAGGTCTGCTCGGGGCCGATCAGATCGCTAATGACAAGCTGTAAACGATTCGCTAAGACCCGGGCCAAAATCTTTAACTCTGTGTTAAGCAGAGTTATGGACCTGTAATCGTCTAAACCCTCCCAAACATGCCTGCCACCTTTTTTCAGCAATGTGATCACGCCCTTGCTAACACTACCAGGGACGGCTCCCTGGGCGAACCAATGGTTGAACATATCCGTCAGAATAGGGACACGCATGTGCGACATCCTCAAGTACACTTCGTAGGGCAAACCATCTAGTCCCGGCGACTTGTTCAGGCCGACCTGCTTCAACGCATCACAGACTTCGCATTCAGTAACCACACCCTCGCAACTAGCCGCTTCAGCCGCCCCAAGGCGGGGGAAGTCGGCCAGATAGCTACGAAACTCCCGGGGCGGGAGATCAGTGCGCCCGAAAGGCATCACGCATCTCGCCACTCGATCGCAGTAGTCGCCCATCCGGGCTCTTGACAGAAGCGATATACCGATCGGGGAACCTTCGCACTTCTTCAAGCGCAGTCGCGTTCGATTTCACAGCTTCGTTGAGAACTCTCTTTAACCTAGATCTAACTACGCTCACTACTCTCACGCTCAAGGACCCCCCTAGCTAGCTCTACGTTTAGGGAGTCCCCCCAGCCACCGCCCGGGAAAGTCTATCGTCTATAGATTTCGCCTCCTTGGTCCTATTTAGGTTGAGCTGTCGACCGTACTTGGTGGCGAAATCTCTAATCCTATGTTTAAGAGAAACCCACCACCTATTCCCGATAACCGCCACTACTAACTCCCGCTTTATTAAAGATTCTAGCCGATCCCGGAAGTCCCGTATCTCCAGTAAGGAGGTATTGAACTTCCAGTATCCGGCTAGCCTAGGCTTATTAGCTAATTGTAGACTGACCCTAACCAGTTTATGGTCAGTCCACGCTATCCAGTGGAACGTGGGACAACTAACGAAATCAATGTCAGCTCGTCCAATACTCTGTCCAAGTAGGAAGCCACTTTGGCAGAGGGCGAACGATCTAGCCACGTCCACATCTCCCGCCCTGGGTGATCCAGACGAAACCTATCGACCAAGTCATGACGAGTCATAAGGCCGACAAGGCTGCTTCCACACCTTCCCAATCTACTAGCTCCCCGCCCGACCTTATCTATATTGGGATCAAGGATCGCATTCCAATCACCCATTAAAACTAGCCGCTTTGTATCGTCCAGGAACGGCGCCAACCGACGAAAAAAGGGAACCTTCTCCGCAGCGATATTTGGCGCATAAACCGCGACCAGACGGAACTTGAAACATTTAACGGCAACATCGGCCACAACCAGTCGGCCCTCGTCACCTGCAAAAACAACGTCAACATCAGCATCAAGGCTGCGTCCAATTGGCAAAGAGACCCCAGCGCTGGTACGGCTGACGTATGCTGATAAAACGTTAAATCCGCTTTCCAGCACACGACAGTCGGCACCGCAAGTGAAGTGGGTTTCTTGCACTGCAGCAACATCAACGCACAGGTTCTTGAGTTCACCAAGCAAGCGCGTACACTTGCTTGGATCTCTCTGTCCCCTCACATTCAAAGTGGCAAGGTTTAAAGCCATCAGACCCACTTACTTTACTCACTGTTGACTACAGGCCGGAAATCCTTCGGGCTGAGGATGCCGACGGCCTGACGCAGGGAACCGGTACAGAGTTCAGTAGAATCTCATCCGTCCCTGGAAATTCCGCCGACATCAAAGGGATACCGCAGCTTTAGGGACCTATAGAAGCAAGGATGAAATTAAATTGGGACCCTGCCCTTACATTCGCATAATAAATCTTTGTGGGAGGGGTGCCCAATTTCCGCCAGCGCTATGTCCGTCCGACCAGCTTCCTTAATAAATTGCCAAAGCTCTTTAGTTCGGTTGCCAGGCAAACGGACAAAGGTGGTCACCATGGCTGTGCCTCTAAATAAATATGGATTCGTGATATCTTTGTTGTTGATAGTCCTTAATGATTTCAATGGTTTTAAAGTTTTTTTCAGTGCATGATCGATGTTGGGGGGATCTAAAATGTCTTGACAAAAATGGAAGCTATTTAGAGCGCGTCGGACCACAATTGATGCTAATCTTGCTCGATGTCGTGTTACTGTGGGTGATTTTGCTGGTGGTGTGGAGTCTCGGGCCACCGAGTGGGGCCGTAAAAGTAATTTGTGGGTTGAGATTGGTGATAGGGTAGGTGGTGTTAGGGAAAGAGTGAAATCAGTGAGATGGGCTGGTGTGTTTTTGGAATTTTGGTTTGTGATGATTTTTTAGTATGCTTTTTATCCCCCTCTTCCACTTGCGAGACCCCGCTATCCCTTCTTCGTTTCAGGTTGACAGAAGTATCCATTTTTTCTTCTATATTGTTTTCTTCTTTGTTTCCTCTGGTTGGTGATGAAGATTTTTCCTTGTTAGTAGTGTGTGGTTTTGTTGGTGATGACGATGATGATGACGGTGGTTTTTCAGTAGCAGTAGTAGCAATTGCATTTTCAGTTGATACTTTGGTTGCTTTTTTGGTAGGTTTTGCAGTAGCGGAATTTGTCGGTGGGTCTTCAGTTGTTGTTTTGGGAGACTTTTTCTTTTTTACTTGGGTCCACCCCTCTTCTTTGTCGGAGTGGTCCCTAGCTTCCAATTGGGGCTTTTCTTTTGTCGGTGTGGTGATTGTCGTTGTGGTAGTCGTCTTTGTTGTTGATGTCGTCGTAGGCGGTTTTACTGTTGTTATGGTGGTCTTTTGAGGGCAGGACCTCGAGAAGTGTCCCAGTTGCTTGCAACACCAACATTGGGGTTTTCTGCCTTCAACAACCACCTTCAAAGTTTGCTCTTCGTAGTCAAGGGTTTGGGGGATGGCTTGAAACCCCTTTCAATCTAATGACATAGTTACGACGTAGTCTCCGTGTGCGGTCCCACTTGATGATTTGGACGTTGTAATTTCTTCTATGTCCCCGTACTCGCTGAGGTAGGCAGCGAGCACATCTCCATTTAATTGAATGGGGACATTGCACACGGTGACTCGTATTTTCCGATGACCTTTGTATTCCGGTTGCAGCCGATAGTATTCCGATGATATATTACACCCGGCCAGTTTCTTTGCAAGGTCTTCTGTCGGCAGCAGGACATCCCAGGTAGCGAAGCTCCTTCTGCAGAAATACTTAGCTGGGATTCCTGCTGTCTTCAGTAGCTCCTCAAAAGTCTCCTTCTTTATTCCCGCCAATCTCCTAATCTTTAGGTCCGTGATTATAAATGATATTATTTTAGGTTGGACCATTTCAACCAACTCTGGTATGGGCAAAATACGGTTTCCTACGAAGAACTTGGCGTATTTTGCCCTTTGTTGTGAATAGTCTTCCGGGTACTTTTTTTGTGCCGATCAGGAGATTGGCGTTTCTGGCATTTTTTGTGCTGGTGGTATCGAACTGGCCGAGAGTGATGATACTGGCGATGACGAAGGCAATGAAGGCCATTTCTCTTCGTTCGGGTTGCTTAAGGGGCTCAAGCCATCGAATAAGTCGGATGATAAGTTTTGTGAAGGCGGAGTCTCTTTATTTCCTGTTAATTACTTACAGGAAGGCACAAGGCCTTAAGTTTTGGGGGGAAGGGGAAGGGTGCGGTCTTGCATTAACTATGTTTTTACTAAGGGGACCTAGCTAGCCACATTCGCCGACCCATTCAACAATACAATATATAGTCATTCATCCGTCGACATGCGCGCTGCTACCACCAAAATACCACATTTGCTCTATGAAGAAAGACCTACTTAAAACCCCGGAAGTGAGGCATGATTTTATTTACAAATTGTGATTTTTACAAATGAATTCATATGATGGGGATGGGAGAAAAACCCCGAAATATATACAAAAACAGAGAAACAAAGGAAAAATCCCCCGTTTGGTTTCCCTCCCATCCCCCCGTCTATAAAATTGGAGGCCGACTGTTTTCCGGGGCGAAAGAACCGGAAACAAGTCGGACCTGCCCTAGGTGGGACTGGGATCCTAATCTATAGGGGAGAAAAGAAATAAAGGGTCGAGCTCTGTATGGGTCGATATAAGCCGGTAATATGATTTTTATACATATGAATGTTCAAGATCTTCAGTAAAAGCGGACTGGGATACGGCTTGAGGTACAAAAATAATGGGGATGGGGAAGATCTTGAATACTAATGACTAGATGACGGGGACAATGACAGACATACTGCTAACTAGGTTACAAGGGAAAAAACATTGCCTACTTACCGGGGGTGGGGTCCCTAAGGACCCGTACCGTAGACGCCATGGGCGAGCAGAGGAGGGAAGGATGACTCCAACGTTGCCCCCTTTCTTACGACCAGGCTCGCTGCATTCACCCACCTTTTGTTGAATGTTATGCGATCCAAGCGTTTTCTATCGCATCTGATTTTGACCCTCAGCTGATGCCGAAAATACAAAACCAGATCGCGATGAGAAAAGTTTGCATCGTCATACAATCCCTTCTTTCGCGTAATCCAAATCACCATTCGAGCTACAGCCAGGATCGTGAGAAACACCACACGCTTCTCACCCTGAAACGGAGGAAGAACGTTGTCCACGACGTAACCAACGTCGAGCAGCACGAGCTGCTAGGGTTCGATGCGAACCGTCCACTCCCCGACGTGATCCCAAAACGGGCGAACTCGCTCGCAATAGTAAAAGGCGTGCTCAGCCGTTTCTTCTAATCCACTGCCACAGCAAGGACAATCAGGCATGTCTGCTATGCACGCTTTGTAGTTCAAGCCGAGAAGGGGCAACGCATTCCGCACAAGTCGCCAGGTGAGCGAGAACTCGGAGTTGTTCAAGAAGCTCGATCCTGGCGCCCAATTCCAGTGAGAGCGGATCTCCTCCGCCGTCCAGCCTCGCCGCTCGCTAAGAGGATCAGAAGCGGAACCCACCACTAACTCCCGATATAGCTCTTTCCGAGTCCATGAAAGGTCACTGGACCCAAGAAGGTTACGAAGGGCCTTTCGGGACTCGCGGACAAACAGTGCTTCGCCCAAAGACTTACGTCGACCTTCAGCCTTTGGGTCTGACCTGAGGCGAGGAAAAGTCCGACTGGCCTTTAGTCTCCACACTGAGTCTCCTGTCAAGGACCAGCCCAGGTATGCAAGTCTTTCAGCAAGCCAGTGGCTCTCCAGATCAGGCATACCCAGACCCCCGTTGCGTGTACGTTGGATACAGACCTGCCTACGGACCATCGGCCTTGCACCTCCCCAGACCAATCTGGAGAGGGATTGCTGCAGTGCCAACCGACGTGTCTTAGGCAGAGGAAGTACAGCCAATCGGTAAAGGATCAAGGGGAAGACGTACCCGGCACACGCCTCCGCCCTGCCCTTTAAGGACAACCTCCTTGAAAGCCAGATTCCCACCTGAGCATTCACCTTGGTTTGTACTTCCGACCAATTTCGCTCCAGTTGGAGGTCGGGCCCGAACCACACCCCGAGGATGCAGATGGATCCGTCACTCCAGCGGAAGGGCCCTGGAAGAGTATTGCTACCCCTCCAAGCACCGAGCCGCAAACCTTCGCTTTTGTCAAAATTGACCTTGGCTCCTGCGATCCGCTCGTACTCGACAACAGCCTCTTTCACAGCCTTTATATCCAGACGGCGGGACACAAAGACTGTGATGTCATCAGCGAACGCGGAAACCCTTGCCGCAAGGTTGCTAACAAGAGGTATACCGCGCAGGGACGGACTTGTCCCCTCATCCCTAAGCCTGCGCAGGAGGGGCTCCAACGCAAGGACATAGAGAAGAGGAGACAGGGGGCAGCCCTGCCGGACCGAACGCTCGATCGCGAATACCCTCGAACGCCTTCCGTTCACCTGCACCACTGCCTGAGGCTTGTGGTACATCATGCTAATCCATCAGCAGAACTCCGGTTTGAATCCGGCAGTCTCCAAAACAGACGCCAAGAACCGATGGTCGACCCTATCGAAGGCCTTGGACTGATCTAAACTGATCAGCGTGGCTTCTGTGTCGTCTTCTATCCCCTCTAGGACCTCGCGAATCAAGTGCAGATTGTCCTGGATCGATCTTCCCTTCACAGCGTAGGTCTGTTCAGGGCCGATCAGATCACTGATGACAAGCTGTAAACGATTCGCCAAAACCCGGGCCAAAATCTTTAATTCTGTGTTAAGCAGAGTTATGGGCCTGTAGTCATCTAAACCCTCCCAAACATGCCTGCCACCTTTCTTCAGCAATGTGATCACGCCCTTGCTAACGCTACCAGGGATGGCTCCCTGTGCGAACCAATGGTTGAACATATCCGTCAGAATAGGGACAAACATGTGCGACATCCTCAAGTACACTTCGTAGGGCAAACCATCTAGTCCCGGCGACTTGTTCAGGCCAACCTGCTTCAACGCATCACGGACTTCGCATTCAGTAACCACACCCTCGCAACTAGCCGCTTCAGCCAACCGAAGGCGGGGGAAGTCGGCAAGATAGCTACGAAACCCCGGATCGGGAGTTCAGGGCAGCGGGCAAAGCGATCCCGAAAGTGCGCCCAAAAGGCATCACGCATCTCGCCCGGGAAAGTCTATAGACTTCGCCTCCTTGGCCTTCCAGTATCCGGCTAGCCTAGGCCTATTAGCTTATCGTAGACTGTCCCTAACCAGTTTATGGTCAGTCCACGCTATCAAGTGGAACGTGGGACAACTAACGAAATCAATGTCAGCTCGTCTAACTAACACTCTGTCCAAGTAGGAAGCCACTTTGGCCGAGGGCGAGCGATCTAGCCACATCTCCCACCCTGGGTGATCCAGACGAAACCTATCGACTAAGTCATGACGAGTCACGAAGCCGACAATGCTGCTCTCACACCTTCCCGCGCGACTAGCTCCCCGCCCGACCTTATCTATCTTGGGATCAAGGATCGCATTCCAATCACCCATTAAAACTAGCTGCTTTGTATCGTCCAGGAACGGCGCCAACCGACGAAAAAAGGGAACCCTTTCCGCAGCGATATTGGATGCATAAACCGCAACCAGACGAAACTTGAAACTTTTCAAGGCAACATCGGCCACAACCAACCGGCCCCCGTCACCTGCAAAAACAACGTCAACATCAGCATCAAAGCTGCGTCCAACTAGCAAGGAGACCCCAGCGCTGGTACGGCTGCCGTATGCTGAGAAAACGTTAAAGTCGTTTTACAGCACCTGACAGTCAGCATCGCAAGTGAAGTGGGTCTCCTGCACTGCAGCAACATCTACGCACACAGTTCTTGAGTTCACCAAGCAAGCGCGCACACTTGCTTGAATCCCTCAGTCCCCTCACATTCAAACTGGCAACGTTTAAAGCCATCAATCCGACTTACCTTACTCATCGTCGTCTACGGGCCGGAAATCCTTGGGTGTGAGGATGCCGACAGCCTGACGCAGGGAACCGGTACCGAGTTCAGTTGTTTCTCGGTTGTCCCTGGTGATTCCGCCGACATCTATTGGGAACTTCAGCTTTAGGGACCTATAAAGAGACGGGTGAACCAAAATAGGGACCCTACCCGAACAAAACGGAATACATTTTTTTAGGGAGGAGTGCTTCAACTCCGCCAGCTTTATGCCCGTATCAGTCTGACAGACCGTACTCAAGCACTTCCACACGCCCTTGGTACGGTCGCCAGCTGACCCGACAAAAGTGGTCACCATGGCTGCACTCCTGAAATTTGCAGGGTTTGATACATTTAAATTTTTTATCTTTCTAAGCTGAGCAACGGCTTTAGTGCCTTCCGGAGCTGGAAGTCCCCAACTGCCTCCAGCTCTGCAGAGCACAAAGCCGCTCCCCGCTGTATCTGTCCGATTGATAGTTCAGTTTCTTTGTAGCTTGTTTTCTTTTTCCCAGCAAGAGGGTCAGTTTTTCTTTTAGGAGAAATGATAGCCGGGAAAAGTTCTTGCGATGAAATGTCTGCAGGGCTGAGTGAGGGAAGGAATGGGGTTCGAGCTATGCCTGAGGGTTGTGCCCTTTCAACAGACTGAGATCTGGGGAGGGGGATTTTATATGGGCGGTGATATTTTTTGAAAAATTGTTCATGTTGGGATGAAAGAGGTAAAAGAGGGTCCATTTGTTGGGGAGGAGACTGTAATGTTATTTTTTGAGGTGGAAACGGTGGTGGAGGTAGTGGAGGTAGTGGTGAAGGTAATGGTGGAGATGGGAGAGGTAACTGCGGTTGAGAGGAGGGGCCTGCTTCAGGATGGGTTTTTTCCGGGCACATTTTCTTTGCTGCCCCTTCCCTACTGTCCCTTCTCCTCTTTAGATTTGTTGACGTTTCCATATCCTCTATGGATTTGTTTTTTCTTTTTGGTCTTCTTGGGTGATGGTGCTGGTGTTGTTGGTGTCTTGGGGGTTGCTGGTTTCTTTTGAGTTGTCAGCTTTTTTGGTGTTGCTGTGATTGTTGCTGGTGCTGCTGTTGCTGTGATTGTTGCTGATGCTGCCGGTGATCCTGTTGTTGTTGTTACTGCTGCTGCCGGTGGTTCTGTTGTTGTTGTTGCTGCTGCTACTGCCGGTGTTTCTGTTGTTGTTGTTGCTGCTGCTGCTTGTGTTGGGGCCTTGGTTTGTTTTTGAGGAGGGGATGTACTTGGACTTTTTTCCCTTTGTTTAGGGGATCCCCTCCTCTTTTTGGTCACCTCAGTCCAGCCCTCCTGGTTGTTTTTTGGCTGGACCTGACCCGGGCCCTTGGCCTCCGCTTCTTTGTTGATGGTGATGGTGGTGGCCGCTGCGTCTTCTGTTGTTGGTGGTGGTGTTGTCGTTACTGACGCCTTATCTTTATTTTCAGGTCGCTGGGGGCAAAACTTAGCGATATGTCCGACTTGCTTGCACCCCCAACACCTGGGGCGTCTTCCTTCCACCATCACCATCATCTGCCGATCCCCGCAAATCAGAGTTTCAGGGATGGCTTTGAAGCCATCCCTTGTCAGGCACAGCCGGAAGGCATAATCCCCGTAGGCTGTCCCGGCCGGGGATCTGAGGAGGTTAAACTCCTCGACGTGGCCATAGGCACTTAGATACGCCGCGAGGAACTCCCCAGTGATGATGGCCGGGACATTGCAGATCGTGACGTGACGTGACGGGTGCCTTTATATTCCGGCTGTAGCCTGAAGTGTTTGGTAATAATATCTGATTCTGCCGTTTTGGCAGCTTGTTTTTCTGTAGGAAGCAGGACATCCCATGTCGCAAAACTTTTACGACAAAAAAATTGGCATGGGATGCCTGCCTTCCTCAACAGCTCCTCGAAAACTTCTTTAGTCAGCCCCACCAGCCTTTTTGTTTTAAGGTCGGAAACGACCAGCGAGAGGACTCTTGGGGTGATTTTTTCTGCGATTTCTGGGATGGGCAGTATTTCATTGCCTTTGAAATATTTGGCAAATCTGCCCACCCGGTCTTTCTCGTATTCTTCCGGTCCTCTCTGCTGGCCTTTCCAGGCTGTGGGGCTTTTTTGGGCCGGCTGAATCGGGCTGTCCTGTATCTCCTTGGAAACTTGAGTTTCTTATGTATCGCCGGGGATCGGCAGCGAAGGCCAATTCGATCCTATTAGGCTTGGAGTTGTCTTAGTAGGGGTTGTCGTTTCCCCCTCCATGGCTGAGGTAGAATTAGCAGCCAGAAGGGTAAAAGAACTAAACCTCCACCTGCTGCAAGTATGGAGGGGGGTTCTACTGTTTAACTAAAAAAGACGCGAAAATAATAAAACACAAAAACAGTGAAAAATGCCACAAAAACACGTAGAACCCCTGAAAATAAAAAAAACGACAAAACAAGCAAATAAAAATTAAAGACACAAAGGCAAATAACAAAGTCCGACGACAAAAACACAAGTCGGATAACAAGTAATAAAAACAAGAGACTGACAAGTGTCACAAATAAAGAATTCTCGGTAAGACTGTTTAAAAAAAAAAAAAAAATTCAAACAGAAAAATAACAAAGTCTTACCGAGATAACCAATTCAACGTAATCCAAATAACGAACGTAATAACAAGTTTTGCTTTTCAAAGAAAAATTCGACTTCGAGTCAACGTGGAGGAGCGAGTCTCCCCCATAGCTGCTTGGAAACAGGCTAGGAGGAGAAGGATTCGGATGATACGACGATATATATGTATATGTACGTTGTAAAAACAGCAAATGAAATAAAAAAATATAGCAGTCGTTTTTTTTTTAAATTTGTAATAAAGTTGAGACGAGGTTTGACCCTCCTCACAAACAAACAGCAATAACAAGTGTTTGAGCGGGGTCACGAAGTTATAACAATAAATTTAACAAATTCAACAGTAATAATACTAAAACAAACAGTAACTTACGCAACAATGATTAACAACCCAAAGTGACAAGAATTTTGCAGTTAGACTATTTTACCTGACAGCAATGCTTTCCTGAAAATAGTCATCTTGCGTTCCGGAAGTAGCCGGGCGAATTTATTCAATTGTAAAATTACAATGAAGGCACAAGGCCTTGAGATTGTGGGGGGGGGGCGGTCTTTCATTGGCTATGTAATCTATGGGAACCAAGCTAGCCACATTCGTCGACCCATTCAGCAGTACAGTAAATAATCATTCATTCATCACCATGTGCGCAGCAATAACCAAAATACCACAATTTCTCAATGAAAGAGGCCTACTTAAAATCCCGAGTGCGATGTATGAATTTTATTTACAATATGATTTTAACAGTGAAGGGAGCGTTGAAGCGCCAACCGATGTGCCTTAGGCAGAGGGAGTACAGCCAATCGGTAAAGGATCAAGGGAAAGACGTACCCGGTGCACGCATGGTGTTATATAGCAGAGGAGTGTGGAATGCCCTGTTTTCATTGGCGGTTTACTAAAAGACAGATGTCTATAAGAACGACCGAAGTCCGGCCTTTTTATTTTTTCTTTGCTTTGGTAGAGGCACGTATATATATATATATATATATATATATATATATATATACTTTTACATATATACACACACATATATATATATACATATATATATATACATGTATATATATTTATATATATATATATATATAAATATATACATATATCTACATAAATAAATATACATATAAATATAAAAATACATATACATACGTATAAATATGCAAATATATATATAAAAATATACAAGGAGCACACAATACGTTTCCGGACTTTTTTTGTATGGGCACTTTTATTGCAGTACACACATGAAACTCTAGTCCCCTCCGAAGTAATCTCCTCCGGCTACAATGCACTTGTTGTACCGTTTCCACTACTTCTGGAAGGGTCGATGGAAGTCCTATTGTTTGAGCATGTAAATGATCTTCGTTACAGCCTCTTTCATCTCCTTTGTTGATGCCCATCTTGATCAAATAATCAGTGACAAGTATGGAGTTGAGGAATGGTGCATTGTCCTGATGGAAATGTCACTGACCCGATTTGGAGAGTGCTGGACTGTTCCGACGGAATCTCTTCCTAAACTCCCTTAAAACCTCAACATAGTATTCCTTGTTGACTGTCTGTCCAGTGGGAACCCAGTGCATGTAGATTATGCCAGTGCTTTCAAAAAAAGGCATCATCAAAATGTTGTTGGTAGATTTGCTATGTCTGGCCTTCTCTGGTCTGGGAGAACCAGCATGCTTCCACTGGGAACTGTGTTTCTTGGTCTCTGAGTCATAGCAGTACATCTAGCTCTCCTAGCAGATCACCAAAGCATCAAGAACAACGGGATCTGAATTGATCAGCTTGACCATCTCCTTGCTGTCATGACAACGTCTTTCTTTCTGGTCTTCTCTAAGCACCATGGGGACAAACTTCACGCATATTTTCCACCTCTTCAGTTCCCCGGGAATAATTGTGTGTACATTGGCCACACTGACTTCAACTGTGAACTTATTGTCTCTATAGACATACGCCGATCCTTATCTATGAAATTCTATATTTGGCCAATTATCCCTGGTGTTCTGACTTCCTTACTCCTCCCGCACCTCTCATCGTCCCTCATACACTCCCTGCCTTACTTTAATCTCTTATGCCCCTCAAAAACTGATGCTCGATTAGTGAAAGAAGGTCCAAAAGTAGTCAGAAGCATTCCATACGTTTCTGTGACATTTTTTCCAAGGTTAAAACAGAATGTTATTGCATATCGTTTTTCTAAAGTGTCCACTCGCTTAGATTGCATTTTTGAAATTCTTTAGCTTTGATAATCAGGCTTTAATCTTCTCTTTTCTTTTTTTCCTTTTCCACTTTTCCTTTTTTTATTTTCTCGTTTTTTCTTTGTACAAATTTACATTCGATTATATACATATGTACAATAGGGAAAACTACACTACCTATACAATTCCTCTTTTCCTAACCCTTCTATTTACAATCACATACCTCCACCCTCGTTAGTCTGTTGTACTCCATGGCTCTGCTCTTTTAATCCATAACCATCTCGATGCTTTTTCTGCAGATTCTGAAATCGCTCTGATGGCCTCTCTCTTTTTCTCCTATCATCCCTAAACGACTTATAAATCTGCATACTGATCTTCCCTCAAAACCGCGGCAGCCAACATATATATATACACATATTCAAATATATATATAAATGTATACGTATATATATACGTATATATACTTTTATATATACATAAATATTTGCATATATATATATATATATATATTCATATGTATACATATGTACAGGGTGGAACGTTAAATTTTCGACCTAGAAAAGACGACATGAGTCCACTTCCGTTTAATGAAAAACGGTTTTCATTTTTTGTTGTAGACAATCTACTAGTTGACCAGTTGTGTACAAATCCCAAGAGTGATGGGAACTTTCTATCATGTCTCAAAGTGACACAATGTTCAACAAGTGAGATCGGAGATGCGCCGCTGTACAACTCATACACTCTACCGATCCAAGTTATGAAAACAGGTCCATTGCCAGCACCCTCAAATTGCAAATCCAGACGGTTCAACGCTTGAGGACGACACTTTGGAGATGGTGGAGCGGAAGCCCAAGGCCGAGGACACCGCCAGGAAGACCCGGACGAAGGAGTTCACCGAAAAGGTCTAGGCAATCATTGATGAAACTCCCCAGTGGCCTATCCGGCAGATTGCCAGAGATTTAGGCGTCTCACACACAACTGTGATTGCATGTGTGAAGGACGACTTGAAGTGTAGGTCCTTCAGGCGAAGACAAAGAACCTCAGGCTAATGATGTTCGTCAGGTGCTCAACAAACTGAAGCATCCCAAGAAACCAAACATGCTCTGGTTCTTTCAGACGAAAAGAACTTCTGTCAGGGCCAGGTGCACAACAGCTAGAACCATCGCTGGATTGCTACGAATAACAGGGACGTACCCAGGTAAATGAAAACAAAGTTTCCGGCTACGGTTATGGTCTTTGGTGTTGTTTCAACTGAGGGCCACATCATGCCACCTCAAATCTTCGAAGTCGGCTTGAAAGTCAACACCAAAGTGTACGTGGATGTGCTGAAGAGTGTGATGATCCCCTGGTGCAATCAGGTGGCCGGTGGCAGACCCTGGGTGTAGTAGCAGGACTCGGCGCCGGTCCAGTTGACTCCTGCGGACAAAGTGATAACTCTCCCCACACTTCAAAGTCTGCCGACAAATTTCATAGTACCTCAGTTAAAGAAATAAAAACCTGCTCTAGTTAAAATAATAACTTCAAGCGAATTTTGACACCACACCAGGAAATAATTTTTTTTTTGTATTCCTTTTTGAATTATTTTTTGGGCAACCGTAAAAACAAGTGTAGTATTTTTTTTAAATTGTCGCATGAATATTTTGGAACGACGGTATTTAAAATTTCTGTAACCAATAATGGAGGACTCCCAGAAAATAATTGTACAAATGTTAAACGTTCAGATTGAGCACCAACAGAAGAGTGATGAAAGGCAACAGAGAATGGAAGAACGTCTAATTGAACAGCAGGTACAGCAACAAAAAGAACAACAAAAATAACGAATGAAACATCAACATCAACAACAAAGATATAAGGAAAGACTCTTACAAGTATTAATGAAAAATGAGGAACGACAGAACCAAATGGGAGAGTTACTATTAAAATCGTTAAACAAAACCAAAACTTCTGAGAATGATACTACTTCTTCCCAGGATACTATTTAACTAAACTAGAGAATGAACAAGGTCTGACCCTTAAAAAACTGGCTGAGGATTGCCAGAGGGTAGTTTCCGTTAAAAGTGATTTTAAAACTGTTGAGGAATCGGGAGTTGCTCATAATAAAAAAAGATCAAGAGCAAACCGACACTCTATTTTGCCCAGCGAAAAAGAAGAAAACCTGTAAAAAAAGTCTTCACTTTCATGTGTTGTTTATAATATGATGGAAGTTGTGAAATAATATTTACATGTTGGTATATCAAAATCAACATTTGGCCTTGAAACTGATCGTCTTGTGTCTGAACTAAAAACCGCAGAGAGGGAGAGAGTTAACTTTCAAGATTTGTTCAGCGTATTTTTTTCTAAATTGAATAAATACCTGGAAGTCCACTCCGTGTATAACTTTCACAAGGCAGCTCGTAAATTTCATTCAAGATAGCTACCTTGTATCACTCATGATATTGATAGTTTTGCAGCTATTAAAGACTTTCAGGATCCTTCTACCGAACTTGTAGAAGAATTCCAAATTTATGTAAATTACAAAGATGACTTACCAAATCCTTATAATATCCCAGCATTTTGGAATGCAAATGAGAGCATATTTCCTCTTCTACAACAGATTGCCAATAAGGTTATATGGATGCCTGTTACCAGCGTTGATGTTGAACGTTCATTTTCTCAGTATAAACATTTAATGAATAAACTACGTGAAAATTTAACCACTGAAAATACCAAGTAATTTACAATGTTGTACTTCAATGGAGACTTAGAAAAAAGATTTGATGATTGCTAATTTTATAATTTGTGGAATATTCAATTTCCAATTTTGAGCTGTTTTTCAATTTGTGATAAATCTTATTTAAAGTTTGAATTAATGTTTAAATTTTCTTGGAGTGTTTGAATTATGATTGAATTAATGTTTTGCAAAAATTGTAATCAAAATTTTTAATATACTTTGTGTTATTTGTTGTTTATTCTTTCATTGATTTTATTATTGCAAACCACCATTTATTTATCAATCTGAATTCTTTTAAATAAAAATTCAATTTTCTTAACATATAAAAACATGTAATTGCCATTTATTCATGTGTAATAAAACTTTTAATTATATTTTTTAAGTTTTAATTTATCTCGATTTTCTCATAAAAATAATAAAAAAAGAATAAATACAATGGGAAAGGAAAATTAACTTTTGCAAATAGGAAAATGGAAAAAACGAAATTCTGAAAGTGGAAACGGAATCAAGGAAATTTTGAAAATCGGGATCCCTATATATACACATTCATTAATATATGTATATGGACATATATAGATAAATGTATATATATACACATACATTTTAGTATATACAGATATATTGTAATATATATATACATATATATTGTTATATATACACATACGTATAGTTATATATACACATATATAGTAATATATATATACACATATATATTTATGTATTTATATACACATGTATGATTATATATATATATATATATATATATATATATATATATATGAGGAGCTTATGATAAGTTTCCAAACATTTTTCGTATAGGCACTTTTATTGATAGTACACACATGAAACTCTAGTCCCCTTAGAAGTAATCTCCTCTGCCTGTAATGCACTGTTTGTACTATGCCAACAACTTCTGGAAGGCTCCATAGAAGTCCTCGTGTGTGAGGGTGTCTCGATGCCCATCTTGTCAAATAGTCTGTCACAAGGAAGGAATTAGGGACTGGTGCATTGTCCTGGTGGAAATGCCACTGACCGGATTTGAAGAGTGCAGGCCTCTTCCCTAGGAATCTCTTCCTGAACTCCCTTAAAACCTCAACATAGTAACCCTGACCCTAACACTTTGCCAATCAACTGTGGTGTATTGACTTCCTCACCCCTTCCACACCTCTTGTTGTATAGTCATATGCTATAACTATACACATATACATGCAGAATATATATTGACGCAATGAATAAAGACGAGCGAAGACTTCTTTAAAAAAATATACCTCTCAATTTATTTGAAAAGGTTTGTGTGTGAGAAGGAGTTGGAGACCGAACAGAACTGCAACATATTGACCCCCACTCTTATGGCCATCAGCGTTGTGTCTTCCTCGTTCTCCTAATGCTCAACCGGAGGCCCGGGGGCTTTCTCTACCACATCTTGTCACCAACGGGTCTCCAAACTCCATCGAGGGTCCCGAGGGCCCATTCTGCTGGGTAGTGGCTTTCCCTACCACATCTTGCCTCTAAGTCATCTGGTCTCCTACTCACTGACTTTCTCTCTCCACTGAGTTCTATAATAGTTCAATCGCCCATTCAATATCTTTGGAATGGCATGTTTGTTCGTCATAAAGCGGAAATAACTGTCATGCGGTTCACAGGTCACTCTCTTCAGGTGCATCAGTCTATGAGTGTATCATGGGATTTTACGTTGTCCCATTTCGTCAGCCAAGCCCGCCTACGCGATCTCTTCACATAACTGCCATCGGAATGTGTCACTTCCTTCCGGTGCATCACTTTGGAATGGCATGTTTGGCTGGGTCGAAGGTCAATATACAACACTCTCATCATCCCTCAAAGCCTCCCTGCCATCCTTGAATCTCTTATGCCACTCAAAAACTGATGCCCCATTCAAGCAAGATGGTCGAAAAACAATCTGAAGCATTCCATACGTTTCTGTGACATGGGTTGAGCCCTCTGGCGAAG
>CAUZXS010006503.1:37500-40000 GCA_963585895.1 Sepioteuthis lessoniana
TTCCATACATTTCTTTGGCTGTTTTTCCAAGTGTAAACACAATTTTATTGCATATAGTTCTTCTAAAGTGTCTTAATGTCCAGAATGATTTTTTAAAATTCACCGGCTGTAACAATTAGGATTTAGTAGTGTATATTCCAATTCTGCCTATAGCTGTTCATTTGAACCAGAAATCATAAAAATTAGTCAGATCATCTCATAAGCCGTATAGTAATAACATACTTTCAAGGGTAAACGAAATTTTTAATGCCCATACGAAAAAGGCGGAAACGTATCGTATGCATCTCAAATATATATATATATTATATATATATTATATATATATATATATATATAAACATATGTATACATATATATATAGCACATATAAATGCTATACATATATGTATATACACATATACATATATATATAAACATATGTATACACACACACACACACACACACACACACACACATATATATATATATATATATATATATATATATATATATATATATATATAATGGTCCATATAAAGAAGATCAAATACTCCAAAGTCTTTCGATAGTTGATGCAGTCTGTGTTAGAAGAAAAAATGCACATTTTGCTTTATCCAGAGCCGAAAAACTTATTAAATAAGAGATTGAATTAATTGCTATGTGTAGACATAGGGCTAAATTTAAACTATAGATAATTAGCTTAAATGTTGTTTTTTTTAAACATAGAATTAAACTGAGAATTAATGTAAATGACATAAATAAATAAAATGTTTGATAGAAAATGGGAAAAAAAACTATATATACGTACTAATTCTAAAAGTGTAACTGATTAACAGTTCTAAAAAGTTTTGTTTTTTAAAAAAAATGAAATTTAATTAAATCTTGATTTTAATCTAATATAATTATTACTGTATCATTACCGTAAAGTTATTGAATAAGTTTAAAAAATCTATTTAAATATTGAATCTGATGTTTAAGTCAAAATGTAATTAGAATTTGAAAATTAAAATAAAGATTTAAAAAAATCTTCTTTTAAATAAACTTACTATACACTATTCTAACCGACAATAAAATTAAAAACGGCAGTGGGCTAAATGGGTGATATAACTCTTCATCCGTCTTCTATCCGCTTCCATCTTCTTTACTGTGTATTTTCTTATTTATTTTATCCATAGGATCTGAAAAACTACTGTTAAATTTTTTTCATGTTTTCCAAATTTTTCAAAAACGCATAACATGATGGAAATAAATTTATAATCCTCATGAACCGGTTTGTTATTTTTTCTTAATGGAACATATAATATATATATATATATATATATATATTATAATATATATATATATAATATACATAAATGTATATACATACATATATATATACATACATATATATATACATACATACATATATACATATATACATACATAAATATATACATACATACATACATACATATATATATATATATATACACATACATATATATATTATATACATACATATATATATATACATACATTATACATACATATACATATACATATATACATATAAATATACATATATATATATATACATATATATATATATATACATATATATATTATATATATTATATTATATATATAAATACATATATACATACATATATATATATGTATCAGGGGCGGAGACGGGACTAGTGAACTCGTGCCCGGCACGACCAATAACTCGGTCAATGTTATTCAAAATGGATTAAAAATCATCCATTAATTTCAAGCAAACATACTTAGTCTGATCTCAATTAAATTACGTATCTATTCAAGTTTCGATAACTAAGTAGCCAAACGTTTCATAATATATCTGGGAATAATACAACGATGCTTTTTTGAACGGATGGTCTTTGTCCGGCCACCGTCAGAATCATTGAATATCCCATAAAATCGGCTATAATATTGAACACGCGAAAATCCGTGCCGAGCACTAGACCCTTATAATAACAGTAATGTTAGAAAAATCCGCTTTTGGCTGTAGCCAATAGCAAGAGCAACCCAAACACCGTGCTCAAAAATCTTAGCACATTCTGACTGTTGACAGCTGTCTTGCGAAGAGGGAGAAGGACGAGGGGGGGGGATAGCAGATTATAGCCGTCCCCGACGTCATCATCATCGCTATGGTAAATGTTGGTTAAACGGTGTGTTTTAATTCGTTTTTTCACTAACAGATCTCTATTTCTTTAATGAATGTTGCATATATTACATTCTGTAACTAAAATTTGTTTATTTCAATACATTTCAACAAATAATCTTTATTTTAAGCGAAATTGAAGCTACTAGCTGTGTCTGTGTATATTGTCATCAGTTTCTTTATTCTAATAAACATATTTTTCTCGTCATAGTAATGAACATCTTCTCTTTTCTTCTATACTTTTGAAAGGAAAAAAATTATCATTATCTACTTGTATTAACTAGACTACAAATTATATAGTACCTTGATTGTTTACTAAAAAAAAACACCATGCAAGGTACGTTTGTTAATCT
>CAUZXS010006503.1:42500-57532 GCA_963585895.1 Sepioteuthis lessoniana
ATATCTTCATCTGTAAGTCTTCAGAATTCGGATGAGACAATTCGAGTAAATTAATTGCCTCATCTATTATTTTTTCCTCTTGGATATCTTCCTCAGAAAGAGTAGGCATTTCACCTATTAAAAGGAACAGCAGATCATTTAAAAACTAGACAAGAGCAGTTCAATTAAGGAAAACTAAGAATAAACAGACTTTTAAAACGGATATGAAATGAAGAAAAGAAATAAATAAAATGGCTGGTGTACGAGAAATAATATTCTTAGTAATTGGTAGAATGTTTCGCGCCAAATTGGCGTCATTAGATTCAAACACGACTCGATATTTTAGGTATAAACCAATTCTGTTTTACTGAACAAAATATTTAATAGACAAATAAATAGCGATTATTAACTATTTATGTTACTATCTTAATCAAATTTAGCACAATAGAATGGAATGTTTATGGTGTACTTGAAAAAAAAATGATCATAACCTTCCTTCAGCACCCCAAGTTCATGGGCAAGGCTTTTTTCTTGAGCTTTTAATCAAAAGAATTTCTTCTTTTCTTTTAAAAAGCCAAGAAAGACTGTTTTTTCTTTATTGATGTATGCCGTCGTCTCGTCTATGATCTTTTTCTGTGATGCTTTCGGTTCTTTAGCGACAGATGGTATTAGTGACCCGCAACGTTTCCAAATCCCCCGTCATTTCTCTTCGTCGTTTTCTTTCTAAATAATTGTGATGAAACCTTCTCAGAGTTGGTCAAGGATCTTCTTTTCTTCTTTATTTCTGTTGAAGGCATTGAAAGAAAACGTTAAAAAAAGTTTCACTTACGTGTATTGTCATTTTGACAATTAAAACAATATGAACGAAAATAATTTACTTATATTAAAGTAAAACATAAAACAATTCTTACTTCGTTTTGGCTGAGTCAGAATTTCTTTCATTTTTTCTTGGACGGCCCCTTTTTTTTTTTCTTTTTCTCCGGATTGTTCGGTTCCGCCGAAAATGTCAGGTTCCATTAATAATTCCTCGAACAACTCCATTTGTGGCACAGAATATTTATCCAATGAATTTGAATTTATTGCTAAATTACCCGGAAAGTTTTCCATGGCATTTGAGTCAAATATCTCTTGATTTAACAAGTTAGGTGATTCAGACGACATCAGTACATCGTTGTTGTACAAGCTCCCTGAAAGAAAATGTAAAAAAGTTTCATTTACGTGTATTTTCATTTTGACTATTTAAGACAATATGAACGAAAATAATTTACTTGAAACAGCTGAAGGAAAGAAATTCGATTATTTGTATAAAACAAAAACTTTACAAGTTGCTTAACGAATCTCTATGTTTTTTTCCTATCTATCTATCTATCTATCTATCTATGTCACACATTTTCTACATACAAAAGGATATGTATATATATGTTTCACTGTCTTATTTTATCTGTCTGTCTTTACCGCCTCTCCCCCCCCCCTCTCTCTCTCTCTCTCTCTCTCTCGCTCAGTATATGCAAACATACGTGGAGTATCAATAAGTTTCCAGACTTTTTTTTATAGGCATTTAAAATTGTCATAGACTCTTGAAAATTCAATATGTTATTGCTATACATCTTATGATCTGACTGACCTGTTTTTATGATTTCAGGTTCAAATGAACATCTTTCAGCGGCAATTGAATACACCCTAAAAAACCTGATTGTCACAGGCTGTTGAATTCAAAAATGCAATAAATATATTTATATATGCCGGAGAAACGTATGGAATGATTCAGACTACTTTTCGACTGTCTTGCATGAACCGAAATATTTTGAGTGGCATAAGAGGTTCAAGGAAGGCAGTGAGTGTGTGTGGGATGATGAGAGGTGTGGGATGAGTAAGGAAGTCATACACCATAGTTGAATGGCCAAAGAGTATTGTTCTAGGATTAGGGTTACTTTATTCAGGTTTTCTAGGGAATTCAGGATTAGATTTCGTCGAAGAAGCTAGCACTCTTGAAATCAAGACAATGGCATTTTCACCAGGAACTTATCGTATGCACCCACGTATATATATTATATATAGTATTATATATATATATATAATATATATATATATATATATATTATATATATAAACATATATATACATATATATATTATATATGTACATATAAGTATACATATTATTTATACATATATATATATACGTATATATATATATATATACATATATATGTACATATATATTTATACAAACACATATATATATATATTTATATACACATATATACACATATATATACATATATGTATACAATATATATACACCTATATATACATATATATGTGTATATATAATATATATATATTATAATATATATATTATATATATATATATATATAACTCATATACAGATTTACATAGATGTATATAAATATATGTGTATATATATATATATATATATATATATATATATATATATATTTATGTATATATGTATATATAATATATAAATATCTGCATATATACATATATATATGTATATGTATATATATATATATATATATATATATATAACAACTACAGACAGGCATATTTTTAATTTTTCTTCATATGTTTTGACAGATAGTGAAAAGTTTGGCTATGGAGGGGACTAAATTTTTGTGTCCATCCCCCCCCCGTATTATCACTTCGGCTGAGACTTTCGCCGAAATTGAAATGTATGTGCAGTTAAAGAGATATTCTTTAGCTGCTGCTGCTAACGTTGCTTACTTAAAGTCTCGTCTGACCGATTTAGCTCAAAATTTTTCTAATACCACAGTCGATTCTCGTGTTTCGGTGGGTGAGCATGCACTTTGAATCGGCTAAACAACTAAAATGAACCATGACATTGTTCTTACCCGACTGGATAAGGGTGCTCCTGTGGTGAATGGATTACCAAATATCCATAAACCTGGTATTCCTTTGCGGCCAATACTTTCCGTGTGCAATTCAGCCCAACATTCCTTGCCTGAATATATATATATATATATATATATATACATCAGTGGCGACTCTAGCCTATTTTTGCTACTCGTGCTCCCCCCCCCCGCAACTCTGTCAATTTAAGTTCCCAACCCGTGGTCCGTGGACCCAAAGTAAGTCATCATTGTTGCTATTGCGTGATTCTCCATTGTATAGCACAGATTGACAAAACGTACCTTGCTGGTGTTTTTTTTTTTTGTAAACAATCAAGATACTATATAATTTGTAGTCTTGTTAATAACAGTAGATAAGATAATTTTTTTCCTTTCAAAAGTTATAGAAGAAAAGAGAAGATGTTCATTACTATGACGAGAAAAATATGTTTATTAGAATAAAGAAACTGATGACAATATACACAGACACAGCTAGTAGCTTCAATTTCGCTTAAAATAAAGATTATTTGTTGAAAATGTATTGAAATAAACAAATTTTAGTTACAGAATGTAATATATGCAACATTCATTAAAGAAATAGAGATCTGTTAGTGAAAAAACGAATTAAAACACGCCGTTTAACCAACATTTTACCATAGCGATGATGATAACGTCGGCGACTGCTCTATCTGCTACCCTCTCTCTCTCTCTCTCTCTCCTCTCTCTCTCTCTCTCTCTCTCTTCCCAATATATCTATCAACAGTCGCACGTGCTAAGATTTTTTAGCACAGTGGTAGGGTTGCTCTTGCTATTGGCTACAGCTAAAAGCGTATTTCTCTAACATTACTGTTATTATAAGGGTCTAGTGCTCGGCACTGATCGGGCGTTCAACATTATAGCCGATTTTATGGGATGTTCAATGATTCTGACGGTGGCCGAACAAAGACCATCCGTTCAAAAAAGCATCGTTGTATTATTCCCAGATATATTTATGAACTTTTGGCTACTTAGTTATCGAAACTTGAATAGATACGTAATTTAATTGAGATCAGACTAAGTATGTTTGCTTGAAATTAATGGATGATTTTTAATCCATTTTGAATAACATTGACCGAGTTATTGGTCGTGCCGGGCACGAGTAGCACTAGTCCCGTCTCCGCCCCTGATATATATATATATATATATATAACATACATACATATTTATATATATACATATATATACATATACATATATGTATATATATACTTATATAGACATATATGTAAATACATATTTACATATGTATATATATATATATTTATATATATATATACATATTTATATATACATATATATACATATACATATATGTATATATATACTTATATGGACATATATGTAATATATATATGTATATATATATATACAAAAAAAAAAGAAAAAGAAAAAAAAAAATTAAAACTAAATATAGAGTCCCATGGGTAACCTTAGCGGTGAGAGAAAAACGTGCACTAGTGAAAACAGCCTCCAAAAACTATCGAAAAAACCCAACAAACACAAATGCCTTAAAACTAAAAACAGCACAATATCAATTAGCAAGGCATATATATAAAGGAACAGACAGAATACATTCAAAATCAGATAGATAAGATTAGAGACTCGGTAGAAGATAGACAATCTAGAATTGCCTGGCAAACAATAAACGAAGTGAGCAGAAGAAAGAACACAGCCAAAGCAAAACTTAAAGCAGCAAACCAACAAGAAAGAATAAAACTGTGGAAACAGCACTTCGAAAACTTACTTGGAAACCCACCAAAAATAACGCATGAACCAATCACCAGAATAATTAGCAAACAATTAGACATTAAACTTGGACCGTTCACACAAGGAGAACTCCACTCGGTTCTCAGAAAAATTAAAAATAGGAAAGCTGCAGGACTGGACGAAATTCCCCCGGAAGTATGGAAGACCAGACAATTCGACGACATACTGCTCCGACACTGCAACGCAGTATACAATCAAAATCCGATAGATAGATGGACGAAGGGATGCATACTCCCCTTCCCTAAAAAGGGGGACCTCGGATTAGCCAAAAACTACCGAGGGCATAACACTTACATCCATAGCTGCCAAAATCTACAATGACCTACTACGAAACCGAATAGAACCCAAAATCGACAACATACTTAGAAAAAACTAAAATGGCTTCCGAAGAAATAGATCTACGACCTCACAAATACTAACCATCCGCAGAATCCTTGAAGGTGTACGGGCAAAGAACCTACAAGCGACATTAATATTTGTCGACTTTACCAAGGCTTTCGACTCCATTCACAGAGGAAAGATGGAACAAATCCTACTAGCGTACGGCATACCTAAAGAAACCGTAGCGGCAATAACGATTCTCTATAGAAACACTAAAGTAAAAGTACGATCAGCAGATGGAGACACAGAATACTTCGACATTGTAGCAGGAGTACTTCACAAGGGGACACGCTGGCTCCGTATCTCTTTATCATTTGTCTAGACTACGTACTTAGAACATCGATTGACAAAATCAAAGAGAATGGCTTCGAACTGACGAAGAAAAGAAGCAGAAGATACCCCGCAACAACAATTACCGACGCCGACTACGCCGATGACATAGCGATACTGGCAAATACACCTGACCAAGCCGAAACACTTCTGCATAGCCTGGAACGAGCAGCAGCAAGCATAGGCCTCCATGTTAATGCACACAAAACGGAATATATGTGCTATAACCAAACGGGGGACATCTCCACTCTAGAAGGAACCCCTCTTAAACTAGTAGACAAATTCACGTACCTAGGAAGCAGCGTCGAATCAACCGAAAAGGACATCGAAACGAGGTTAACGAAAGCATGGACAGCTATTCAATAGGCTATCGACTATATGGAAATCAGACCTAACCGATAAAATGAAACGCAGTTTCTTCCAGGCAGCGGTCACATCGATACTGCTATATGGATACACTACATGGACGCTAACAAAACGGCTGGAGAAGAAGCTAGATGGCAACTACACAAGAATGCTGCGTGCAATCCTGAACAAGTCCTGGCAGCAACACCCCACAAGACACCAACTGTACGGCCACCTGCCCCCTATCACGAAAACTATTCAAGTTAGGCGAACCAGACATGCAGGACATTGCTGGAGAAGCAGAGATGAACTCATAAGAGATGTACTCTTATGGATCCCACACACGGCCGCGCAAAAGCAGACGACCAGCACGAACGTACATTCAGCAGCTATGTGAGGATACAGGTTGTTGTCCTGAAGACCTACCTAGGGCGATGAACGATAGGGAGGAGTGGCGAGAGAGGGTCAGGGATATCCGTGCTGCCAGCACGATATGATGATGATGATATCTTAGACGGTATAAATGCGCCCCCAAACACTAGCCAGGGAATTTCCACGTACCGGTGCACATATATATATATATATATATATATAATAATACACTCATTCATGTATACATACTCATACATATATACATGGATACGCACACGCACACATACATACGCAATAAGCTTGGGCTAAACGTTAAAAAAGTTTCACTTACATGTAATTTCATTTTGACTATTTAAGACAATATGAACGTAAATAATTTACTTATATTAAAATAAGATATAAAACAATTCTTACATTGTTTTTGGTTAGAGTCAGGAGAATTTCTTTCATTTTTTCTTGGACTGTCTCTTATTTTTTCTTGTTTTCTCGGGATTGTCCTGTTCTGACGAAGATGTTCGGTCCCATTAATAAACCCCCCGAATAATTCCAATTCTTGCTCAGTATAATGATCTGATAAATCTAGATTTATTGCTAAATTACCCGAAAAGCTATCCATGGTATATGATTCTTCTACAAATATCTCTTCATTTAAGAAGTTAGGCGATACAGAAGACATCAGGACATCGTTGTAGCGCAAACTTTCCATTTTGGAAGTTAAAAAGAACTAAACACTTGTAACGCCGAAGGAAAATTGAGTGAAATGAACGTATATTCATATCAAAAGGGCGGGGCTTACTAAAAAATGATCAGCCAATAGAAATGAGACTAACTTGTAAGTTTCATAATTCAACTGAGCAAAGGAAATAAAGAAAAAAAAAAAAAACTGACAACTTCACACGTAAGCTGAGTCTCATTGGTTGCCCCATTCATACAACCTTTTGCCACATCTTAGCATAAAAAAAATTAAAAAACAGTTAGTAAAATTAAAGTTTCTTGATCCAACTGGCTCCCGCGGGTCGTGCGCCTGCGTAGTGGAGTGGCATTATTAGTTTCCGCAACTGTCTTTCGTTGGACTTGTTTGACTTTCTCGAAATTAAAAATATCTTTAACATAACTTGCAGTGACTCGGAAAATATTGTTTTGATTTTTTCTTTCTTTCTTTCTTTCTATCTTTCTATCTTTCTTCCATCTATTTTCAGATGACTAATCAGCATTGGAAAAGATATTTTTATTTATCAAAACTATTGAATTAGTGAATAATACCATGAATTTCTTTAATGACAAAATTATAGAGACGGAAATTTTGGACAGGCCGGTGCGAACGAAACAACCCAGCAGAAAACAGGAAAGAGGAGAAAAATTATTTGAAAAAAAAAGTATAGTTTACTCACGAAATCTCTAATTTACTTAACTATCTATCTATCTATCTATCGGAGACATTTAATATGTATATAGTAGTAGGGATAGTAGCAGGGGAGAGGTCTTCATTGTTCTTATATTTCACTAAAGGGGCCAAAGTAAGTCACTTTGACCATTTGTCCAACAGCTACGAAAATACCACAATTGCACGTATGAACCTACTTAAACAATAAAAAAAAATTGGGAACAGCTCAGGGAAGAAATTCGTTTATTTCAATTAAACACAAACTTTACGAGTTGCTCAACAAATCCCTATGTATTTTTCCTATCTCTCTATTATCTATCTATCTATCTATCTATCTATCTATATATCTATCTAAAACATTTCCTGCGTATATATGTACGCATATACGTTTCACTCTCTCAGGCTCCCCCACTCTCTCTCTCTCTCTCTCTATCTATCTATCTTAAACGAACACTGGCATTCATCTTTCTTCAATTTATTTTCAAATAAATCGTCAGCATTGAAATATATATTTTTTAAATCAAAACTATAGAATAAGTGAATAATGCCATCAATTTCTTTAATGAAAAAATTATAGAGACAGAAATTTTGGACAGACCAGAGCTAACGAAACGAACTGGGAGTAAATAGCAAAGGAGAGAAACATTATTTGAAAAAAAAGTATAGTTTACACACGAAATCTCTAATTAAACTATCTATCTATCTATCTATCTCACAGATTTGTAGGATATATATATATTATATAGTATTTTTGGTCCAGTTAAACCGGAGTTGGGAGTAATTCCATCAGGACAAGAAGGTATTCAAGCATGAATATTTAAAATTTTCCTGGTAAAGAGCTCAATGTACCAATAATACAGAGCAATAAATTCTTTAAGAAAAACAACGAAACCGGTCACATAGGATTATAAATTTATTTCAATCCTGTTACGCATTTTTGAAATTTCCAAAAACACGAAAAAAGTAACAGGACTTCTTCAGATCATTTTGGATAAAAAAAATTGAATAGACACATGGTAGTGGGAGGGGATAGTATGAGGGAGTCGAAGAGTTGGGAGGGAGTCTTAGAGGGGTGAGGAGTTACCTCTTCATTAAGCCCACTTCCGTTTTAAATTTAACTTTCGGTTAGCAGTGTAGTAAATATTGTTTTTTTAAAAGGTTTTTTAAAATTTATATTTAGACCTAAATTACAGGTTTTTTATTGACTAAGATTTAAAACTTTAAATAAAAAATTCAAGTAAAGGTACAGTATTAGATATATTAATTTTAAAGCAAATATTTACTTTCTTTACTATATTTTAACATTTCAAAATTATTTAGAAAGCATTAATTTTTATGCGTAGTACGTATGTATTATATTCTTTTTTACAATTTTCTATCTAACAATTTATTTTATTTATTCTCAAAATTAGCTCTATGTTGTTATAGAAAAATTTTGTTAATTATTTATAGTTTAAATTTAGCCCTATGTCTACACCTACTCTTATTTAATAATTTTTTTGGCTCAGGAAAGAGCAAAATGTGGATTTTTTCTTCAAGACACAGGTTGCACCTACTATCGAAAGATTTTGGGGTACTAGATCTTCTCAATATGGACCATTGTATTTCCGGGGTTAACCCTTTAACTTTTAATCCCCAATAATGTTTGGACAGAGCAGGTTGATTTTTTTGATGCTCATGGGAGAAGGAGAATTTATGATTTCCATACCTAATTTTAAAATTAGTAGATTGCGAGTAGGTTACAAATTGAAGATAAGTTAGGAAAATTTTAAAAGAAAGAAGCCTATATTCTAATTAAGGATCACAAACCAAATTTTGAAAATAAATTGCCAGCCAGACAAGACAGAGTTAGGTAGGATATCTAAAAATTAATGCTTTCTAAATAATTTTGAAATGTTAAAATATAGTAAAGAAAGTAAATATTTGCTTTAAAATTAATATATCTAATACTGTACCTTTACTTGAATTTTTTATTTAAAGTTTTAAATCTTAGTCAATAAAAACCTGTTATTTAGGTCTAAATATAAATTTTAAAAAACCTTTTAAAAAAACAATATTTACTACACTGCTAACCGGAAAGTTAAATTTAAAACGGAAGTGGGCTTAATGAAGAGGTAACTCCTCACCCCTCTAAGACTCCCTCCCAACTCTTCGACTCCCTCATACTATCCCCTCCCACTACCATGTGTCTATTCAATTTTTTATTCAAAATGATCTGAAGAAGTCCTGTTACTTTTTTCGTGTTTTTGGAAATTTCAAAAATGCGTAACAGGATTGAAATAAATTTATAATCCTATGTGACCGGTTTCGTTGTTTTTCTTAAAGAAGCATATATATATTATATATATATATATATATTATATATATATATATATATATATATATATATATATATATATATCCACACATTTTCTACGTACGTAAGGATATGTATATATATGTTTCGCTGTCTTCTTTTATCAGTCTGTCTTTACCGCCTCTTTTTCTCTCTCTGTCTCTCTGTCTCTCACTCTCTCTGTCTCTCTCTCTTTCCATATATATTTATATATATATATATATATATATATATATATATATATATATATATATATATATAAAACTATACATAACTCTTTTACTTGAAATATATGTGTGTTTGTGTGTATTCAGTGTATTCAAATCTATTTATATATTACAAACATTTTATCCGCTCTCTCCCCTTTCTCCATCTCCGTCTTTCTGTATATATAAATATATATTTCAATCTATTCATATCTATCTATCTATCTATCTATTACAGATAATTACAATGTATGTATGTATGTATGTATGAACGTATGCATCTTTGTCTCTGTCGCTCTCTTCCTCTCTATCTTCCTCTCTATCTTGATATATACATTTGCATTTATATTTACGAAATCAAAATCATTGGCTACTTATGTACGTATATATATATATATATATATATATATATATATATATATATATTATATCTCAGTACATGTAAACATGCGTGGAGCATCCGATAACTTTCCAGACTTTTTTTTATACAGGCATTTAAAATGGTCATAGATTCTTGAAAATTCTTTATGTCATTGCCTATACATGTTATGAGATTGCTGATCAATTTTTATGATTTCAGGTTCAAATGAACAGCTATAGAAGGAATATATTATATATATATTATATTATATATATATATATATATATATATATATATATTATTGTCATCCACAGACAGACTGTTCGTTCTATCAGAACTCTTCAGTGTGGCTAGACCCCCCACACACACACACACATATATATATATATATCCTACAAATGTTGACATACCATTAAACAAAGAAAGACAGGAGCATATCATGGGGTGAGACCGAAGTAGACTATCAAGAGCAGCAGCTAAAGGGAAATAACTCAATTATTTGTATTGAACACAAAATGTAGGATCTCTTTAGTTTAAGAAGGATTATTAGATAAGTTTCCAGACTTTTATCGTACTGGCACTTTTGTTTATTGAACACACATGAAACTCTACTCCCCTTCGAAGTAATCTCTCCAGGTGCAATGCACTTATTGTACCGTTCAAAACCTTCTGGAAGGTTCTATTGAAGTCCTCTTGTGTGAGCGTGTCATGACTTTCGTCAGAGCATTTTAATCGCCTCAATTGTCTTATAACGACAACCTCTGAGCTTAGGGAATAACAAAAGTCACAGGGAGCAACGTCTGGACAATAGGGAGGCTGAGGAACTGTCTTGATGCCCATCTTGGTCAAATAGTCTGTGTCAAGGATGGAGTTGTGGACTGCAGTATTGTCCTGGTGGAAATGCCACTGACCCAATTTCAAGAATGCTGGCCTCTTCCGACGGAATCTCTAAAAACCTCAACATAGTAACCCTAACCCTAACCCTAACCCTTTGGCCAATCAACTCTGGTGTTCTGGCGTCCTAACTCCTCCTACACCTCTCATCACCCCTCAGAGACTCCTTGCCTTCCTTGAATCTCTGATGCCACTCGAAAACTGACGTTTGATTTATGCAATATCGTCGAAAAACAGTCTGAAGCATTCCATAGGTTTCTGTGGCATTTTTTCAAGTTTAAAACAGAATTTTATTGCATATCGTTCTTCTAAGTGTCAGATGGCATTTTTGAAATTCACCAGCGGTGACAATCAGTAGTAGTGTGTATTAAAAATTCCCTTCTGTAGCTGTTTCATTTGAACCTGAAATCATAAGATTTAGTCCGTTATCTCATAAGATGAATAGCAATAACATACTCATTTTCAAGAGACTACGAAAAATTTAAATTGCCTGTGCAAAAAAAGCCTGGAAACATATTGAATGCACTACGTATGTATCTGTCTTTAAAACTCACATATATATATAAATGTATTAAAAAACTATGTACACATATATATACATATATATATACATATACATAAATACATAGATACATATATAGATATATATATGCGTATGTATACATATATATTATATATATATATATATATATATATTATGTGTATATTATACACACATATATAAATATACATATTTTACGTATATATATAAATATATATATATATGTATATAAATATATACGTGTGTATATACATATATATATATATATATACATATATACATATACAGTTATATATATATATATATATACATCTACATATTTAAATATATAGACATATACACATATTTATATACGTATATACTTATATATAGGCATATACACATATACATATAAATATTTATATACATATGCTTTTATATATATACACACATATATATATTCATATATATACATGTGTATATATATACATATACAACTATATACATATATCCACACATATATACATATAAATATAAAAATATATATACATACGTATACATATACAATATATATATATATATATATATATATTATATATATATATATATATATATATATATTTCATTAAGAAAAAAAACAACGAAACCAATCACAAAGGATTATAAATTTATTTCAATCCTGTTACGCATTTTTGAAATTTTCAAAAACACGAAAAAAAATTAACAGGACTTCATCAGATCAATTTTTTTATCTAATTGATCTGATGAAGTCCTGTTAATTTTTTTTTCGTGTTTTTGAAAATTTCAAAAATGCGTAACAGGATTGAAATAAATTTATAATCCTTTGTGATTGGTTTCGTTGTTTTTTCTTAATGAAATTATTGCTCTGTATAATTGATACATTGAGCTCTTTACCAGGAAGATTTAAATATTCTCGAATATTTTCTTGTCCTGATGGAATTACTCCCTAACTCCGGTTTAACTGGACTAAGTATTCTCTCTCTCTCTCTCTCCAATATATATATATACAAGGAGCGCACAATAGTTTCCGGGCTTTTTTTTGTATGGGCACTTTTATTGATAGTACACACATGAAACTCTAGTCCCCTTCGAAGTAATCTCCTCCGGCTACAATGCACTTTGTTGTACCGTTCCCACTACTTCTGGAAGGGTCTATGGAAGTCCCTATTTGTGAGTATGTAAATGATCTTCGTTACAGCCTCTTTCATGTCTTTCTTGATGCCCATCTTGGTCAAATAGTCAGTGACATGTATGGAGTTGAGGAATGGTGCATTGTCCTGATGGAAATGTTACTGACCCGATTTGGAGAGTGCTGGACTGTTCCGACGGAATCTCTTCCTAAACTCCCTTAAAACCTCAAAATAGTTTTCCTTGTTGACAGTCTGTCCATTGGGAACCCAGTGCATGTAGATTATGCTAGTGCTGTCAAAAAAAGGCATCATCAAAATGTTGTGGGTAGATTTGCTCTGTCTGGCTTCTCTGGTCTGGGAGAACGAGCATGCCTTCACTGGGAACTATGTTTCCTTGGTCTCTGGGTCATAGCAGTACATCTAGCTTTCATAGCAGATCACCAAAGCATCAAGAACAACGGGATCTGAATTGATCAGCTCGACCATCTCCTTGCTGTCATGACAACGTCTTTCTTTCTGGTCTTCACTAAGCACCCTGGGGACAAACTTCATGCATATTTTCCACCTCTTCAGTTCCCTCGGGAATAATTGTGTGTACATTTCCCACACTGACTTCAACTGTGAACTTATTGTCTCTATAGACATACGCCGATCCTTATCTATGAAATTCTATATTTGGCCAATCATCTCTGGTGTTCTGACTTCCTTACTCCTCCCGCACCTCTCATCGTCCCTCATACACACCCTGCCTTACTTGAATCTCTTATGCCGCTCAAAAACTGATGCTCGATTAGTGCAAAAGGTCCAAAGCAGTCTGAAGCATTACATAAGTTTCCGTGATATTTTTTCCAAGGTTAAAACAGAATTTTATTGCATATCCTTCTTCTGCTTAGATTGCATTTTTGAAATTCTTTAGCTATGATAATTAGGTTTAATAGGGTGTATTCCGATTTCTGTCGTAGCTTTTCATTTCAACCTAAAATCATAAAAATTAGTCAGCCAGGTCAAAAGATGTATACCCAATAACATACTGAATTTTCAAAAGTTTACGAAAATATTAAACACCTGGACAAAAAAGAGTGTAAACTTATTAAAGGCGCCTAGTAGATACATATATATGCATAAATACATATACATGTATCTAGATGTACATATACATATATGTATAGATAAGTATATTACATATATATACACACATACATATATATATATATATATACATAATATATCAATATATATAAACATATATATGCATATTTATACACATATATATATATATTCATATATTTATACATATATGTATACATATATACACATATATATACAAATGTATGCATAAATGTATGTATACAAATATATATATAGGTATATACATATATATACATATGCATGCATATATAAAAATATACACACACATATATTTCGTAGCATATATATATATGTATATATAGAGAGAGATAGATAGATAGATAGATACATGTGAACAGTATCAATGAAAGTGCCAATACGATAAAATTTTGGAAACCTTTTTCATGATCGTTTATATATGAAAGATATATATATATATACATGTATATATACATATACACACACACACATATATATATATATATATATATATATATATATATATATATATATATATATAAGTGTATATATATATATATATACATATATATGTGTATATATATACATATATATACGCCTTGATATATCATGTATATACATATCTATATATATATGCATATATATATATACCTACACACATATATACGTATATATATACATACATATTCACATCTATATGTACACACACACACATATATATATGTATATATATATATATATATGTATATATACATATTTAGATATATATATTCGTACATATATACATATATTTATATATATTTGTAAACATATATATAGGTACATATATATATACAGATGTATGAATATATATATATATTTATATATATGTATATGTGTGTGTGTGTGTAAATGTATCATCATCATCATCATCATATCGTGCTGGCAGCACGGATATCCCTGACCCTCTCTCGCCACTCCTCCCTATCGTTCATCGCCCTAGGTAGGT
>CAUZXS010006504.1:7500-10000 GCA_963585895.1 Sepioteuthis lessoniana
ACACAAACGCACACACACACACACACACGCGTAAACACACAGACACAGACACAGACATATATATATATATATATATATATATATGCAAAAGTGAGAACTGCATATGCAGAGCAGAAACAGATTATATATATATATATATGTGTGTGTGTGTGTGTGTGTGTGTGTGTGTGTGTGTGTGTGTGTGTGTGTGTGTATGTTTATATATGCATGGCAGAGAAACATACACACAGATGTATATATATATATATATATATATATATATATATATATATATATATGTGTGTGTGTGTGTGTGTGTGTGTGTGTGCGAGAGTGAGTGGGCTCATGTATGTGCGTGCATGTCGGTATAGGCACGTGTTTATTGTTCATGCATGGCTGAGAAATTTACATATATATATATGTGTGTGTGTTTGTATGTGTACGTATTTGTGTGAGCATTGCAGTTGCATGACACAGAAACACACATACACTTATATATATATATATATATATATATATATATATATATATATATATTCAAGTATATTTATGAGTGTGTGTGAGTGCGTATGTGTGTGAATTTGTGGTGTATTTGTGTATTGTACGTTTGTGGTTTGGGAATTATAAGTGTGTTTGACTAATACATATGCATGTGTGAGTTTCAGAGTATTACATATGCCTGGCTGGGAAACATATATATGGATATGTGTATATGTGTGTAACATTTTCATGGCTGAGAAAAAAAAGTATATATGTATATATATATATATATATATATATATATATATATATATATATATATATATATATATATCATCATCATCATCATGTCATGCTGCTATCACGGATATATATATATATATATATATATATATATATATATATATATATATATATATATATGTATCTTTTATATAACGATAAAAGAAAAAGATATCACTCTTGCTATCATTATAAATTTATTTCAGGCTCTTACAAATTCTTATAAGTTTAAAGCTTAACATTTCATGGCTGAGAAAAAAAGTGTATATATATATATATATATATATGTGTGTGTGTGTGTGTGTGTGTGTGTGTGTGTGTGTGTGTGTGTGTGTGTGTGTGTGTGTGTAATAACTTTATTGCAAATATTATTTTTCTATGAGCAAATTTAATATAAATCATGATGAAATGATGATTGAAAATGTGATGTTTTGTTTAAATATTCTCTGAGTTTATCAACATATTATTGGACAGCAACATGACAAAAAGAAGAATACTTGTCACTGGTTGGTTATTTCTTTATTTAATGGCATAGCAAATTCTTGAGTTATATAATGCCAAATCCAGCCTTGAAGAAGAATATTAGTTATACTAAATAGGCATTTGTTGTAAGGATTAGGGCAATAATACATTTCCAGAAGATTTAAGTCCAAATGAGAACGCAATAGCATGGCTGGAGTTTTTACTGGCTTACTAGTTGGTTGGTTTGTTGGGTTTTATGGCATATCAACCATTGTAGGTTATTTAACGCCAAATCCGTTTTTATGTAAATAATCTGTTCTATTTAAAACAATCAGTTTAGCATAATACACAGTTTAATTGTCAAAAACATTTCCATTTCAAAATATTCCAGCAGTTATATGTAATAATTAAGTTAAGTGTAAATACAGTTTTAATGTCGAAAAACAGTTTTATTTAAAATAATTCAGTTAAGCATAAGCACGCAGTTTAAATGTAAGTACGGTTTAATTGTCAAAAACTTTTCTATTTCAAGCTATTCAGTTTACTCAAACAATTCATTTTAGCATAAGTATACTGTTAGTTCTATTTAACCCATAGATAGGGCCTTATCAGATGCTACCACTCCGGGACAGAGTGGACCTGGGAGCAATGGCAATGAAGGGGTACTACGCATTCCCCAAAGCTCCCGCACTGCTGGAACCTCACCATCAGATTGTTTATTGTCATATCAGGACACTCGTTAGGGGGGTCTTATCCCTCTGCAGAGGTACAGTCAGTGTATTCTACAGCCCCAGCCGACTGGGCAACTGGCTTACTAATATGACGCTGTCTAACATGGTAGCCACTACGCAACAGTGGCTCCCAAATATTTGCCATCAAAACATTATAGACTATCATTCTTTTGCTTATATTCGACGATAAATTCGGAAATCCTTTATAAAACACAAGGACACATTAGTACGAGGGGCATTCAATAAGTTTCCAGACATTTTTTTGTACAGACATTTAAAATTGCCGTAGACTTTTGAAAATTTAGTAATGTATTGCTATACATCTTATGAGATGACTGACCAATTTTTGTGATTTCAAGTTTAAATGAACAGCTACAACAGCAATTGGAATACACCCTACTAAAGCCTGATTGTCACAGCTGGTGAATTTCAAAAATGCAATCCGGACGTGAGGATACTTTAGAAGAACGATATGCTATAAGACTGTGTTTTAAACTTGGAAAAAAAAAGCCACAGAAACGTATGGAATGCTTCAAACTGCTTCTGGACCAAGAGACAGAGTTCCC
>CAUZXS010006504.1:12500-44143 GCA_963585895.1 Sepioteuthis lessoniana
AAGAAATAATGGCTAGAGAGCTCGAGAACTTAACACAAGATGCAGTTTAATATCATTCTCAAGACACCCCAGCCGACTGCTCAATATACTGACTGTATCTCTGCAGACGGGTAAGGCCACCCTCAAAGAGTGTCCTGTTTATGCCAGCAAACTATCAGATAGCGAGGCTCCAGCCTTAAACATCTGGGGAATGTTGAGTATCCCTTCATTACCATTGATCCCAGATCAATGGGTCGCAGTGGTAACACCTGATAGGGACCTATCTATGGTTTAAATAGGACAAACAGTGGGCAAACAAATGACTGATGTTAAATTGTGACTGTTATGTAACAATACTTGAAACTGTTTAACTGCGTGTAAAAAAATGAGACCAGGCTCGTTTAAAAACTTTATCAATAGAATGTTTGCTAATCATATATATATTTACTATATATGTATAAAGAGGATTTGGCATTAAATAAGTTAATATGGTTGATAAGCCACCAAAACTGACCAAAACAAACAAGACACACCTTTGGAGGGTGTCATGCCACCTTCAGTGAATACATTCATACGTACATTACAATAACAGACCTATCAAAATAACTTCGATGATACACACACACACACACACACACACATATATATATATATATATATATATATGTGTGTGTGTGTGTGTGTGTGTGTCTGTGTGTGTGTGGTTAAGTAGCAGTCGTTCATCTAGCATGTTTGATTAAATAGTAAAGTCACATTTTGTCTATATTATTTAATTAAGATCCTTTTGAATTTCCTGAAACTTGGACACTTATCAAGAAACTCGAAAGGATCTTAATTTAGCAATACAGACAAATGTGTCTTTACTGTTTAATCAAACATGCTTATATATATATATATATATATATATATATATATATATACCCCCATATATATATGTATATATATAAGAATAATGATCACAAAAATGGTTAGACTTTGTTCATTCTTTCATACAAACTGTTAGTCGCATGAAATGGTTCAACCAAACACAGCATTCTTGATTTCGTGGGAAATATAAATAAGGGATATTTCGTATATTATCCATCCTTCACACGTTTGTAAAAATAATGCACGGAATATTTCCGTTTTATAAAAAAATTGAAAGACAAGGGAAAGGTCTGTTCTCACTCAGTATATATATATATATATATATATATATATATATATATATATATATATTTAAATAAAAGATCCACGAAGAGATTTGTATTTTTTGAATTTATTTATTTTGTTCTTACATACGTGTTATATATATATATATATATGTTTCCAGCTGGTTGTTTTCGTCAGAGAACATGTGTGGCACAAGGCATTTTTAATGGGGCACTCATTGAGACTTGAACTCACTCTTGTTTCCCGTATAAATAACCCTTGGTTGGGCAAACTGGTTTATACAGGGGTCATTGTTCCTCTTCCCTGGAGTGAGTTTACTTTGGTCTGCTTTACCCGTCTTTGATATATATGTTTATAGTTGTGTGTGTGTTATACACACGCAAACACACACACACACACACACACACACACACACACACACACACACACACACACACACACACACACACACACACATATATATATATGTGTATGTGTGTGTGTGTGTGTGTGTATATATATATATATATATATATATATATATATATGACATTGCCATAATGGTTAGAGTGTTCGACAATGAGCCGGGAGCCTGGGTTCCATCCCAGGTAAAGTCATAGCAAAAACTCAAAAAATGGTACTTGATGCTACCTTGCTTAACACTCAGTATTGTAAGAGTAAATTGGAGCAATCCAGGGAAAGGAGTTGCGCCCGACAACTAGGTGTAGTAGCTATCAAAAAGGGAGCCTTTGGGACACCCTTGACTAATGTTGCCAACTTTACTACTATGTATATAAGATTTGCTTTCTAGGTTTTTAGTTTAACACAGATAAGAATTGAAATTTTAATGTAAGCTTTTTCATAACAAATTCCTCGGTGTATATGATTGATGTGGTCGTATTGTGTTAAGCTATATCAAAATGGCTAAGTGAGATATTTATCATCCGGACAGAGCTTATTTAAAATTAAGAATATTTGATAAAGTAAATTACAGTCATAATTACATTATCATCATCAAAGCAAGCTAATAGTATATATTTTCAGTCTCTCTGTCTCTATCTTTGTCTCTCTCTTGACATCCACACAAACTCACCCTGCTCGTTGCAGGTCCTCTAGACCGCATCCAGTTTCCGTACAGGAATTATATATTTATTTTTGGCTGGTCGGCCAACACTAGTGTGTCTATATGTAGGAACCCATAACTGAATGTCACTTATGAGTTCGTTCTTAGTTCACCAGCAATGACCAAAATGTCATGTTTGTATGACTTGGTTGGTGAGATGAGAGGCAAGAGGCCGTAAAGCACCTGCTTTATGGATTGTTGCCACCTTTTCCTTGGTCCAGCTTTTTAAGTTCTTTCCTAGTTCAGTTTACGAAAGGTGCTGAGTCTCTTACAAGTGAAACGCCCAGGTATTTATAACTTTGATAAGTTTTCTGCGGCAGATTAAAGTTTCAAGAAGTTTAATTGTCAAAGAAATTTCTATTTCTAGCTATTCTTTTTAGTCAAACAGTTCTAGATCAAACAATTCAGTTTAGTATAAGTAGAGATTTTTTTACACACAGTTACATATCAAAACATTTCCATTTCAAACAATTTAGTTTAGCGTAAGCACAGTTTCAATGTCAAAAACAATTCTATTTCAAGCAGTTCAGTTTAGCATAAGTACATAGTTTAAATATCAAGCAGTTCTATTTCAAGTAATTCAGTTTAACATAAGTATGAAATTTAGTTCTATTTGACCTATATATAGGATCCTAATGGGTGCTACCACTCCAGGCCAGCGTGGAGGTGGGAGCGATGGCACTGAAGGCGTACTCCGCGTTCCCCAAAGCTCCAGCATTACTGGGACCTCACCATCATTTGTTCCATGTCATATCCAGGACACTCGTTGAGGCGATCTTACCCCTCTGCAGAAGTGCAGTCGGCATATTCTACAGCCTCAGCTGATTGGGCAATATATGTTTATATGTCCCCGTTAGTCTATCTATCTCTATTTGAGAAAGAGAAAGATAGAGTAAGATGAAGATCGAGAGTGAAAAACACAAAGATAAATTAAATACTTTACTGTATGAAAAAGGAGGCTGAATTCGGGAGAAACTTATCCCAAAAATGTTTGTTGGAATAAGACAACATTGTTTGGGTATTTTGCAGCAATCTTTTATACGACAACTAAAATCCATGAATTTCATTGGTATACACCCTATTTTCGAAAAAGAGAATGGTCTCTCAAGCTTCATTTTTGTAGTAAAAAGCAAGTAAATTTCATTGAAATGATTAAATCAGTTTTTGTTTGGTTTCTTTGTTTAATGGCATATCAACATTTGTAGGCTATTTAATGCCAAAGCCATTCTCCTAGAAGATTATTAGTGGTACTATTTAACCCATAGCTGGGAGGATAACGTGATTCGTACCTTTCCCAATTGTATTTGTCCGAAAGTGAACGTAATAGCGCGACTGGAGAACGAACTCGCTTACAACGATTCCGCTGTCCATCGCTTTAACTATTACACCACGAGGACACACCCTCAATTTTGTTTCTTTTAATTCAAAATACATTAAGACAATGTTATGACTTATAAATCTAGCGAAGTTCATAAAAGCTAAAAGTTATTTTTTTGAAAATAAACTAAGAAATTTGTTGATATAAATTCATGAAGAAATATTTTTATAGACATAAAACATAAGTTTAATTCTGACAATTTTTCAGAATTGTTTTATTTGTAATTTTTTTATTGATAATTCTAATTTTAACACGTTAAAAATGTTCCTTTTATTTTTACGAAATGTTATTGAATTGATAAATTGAATTACGTTAGAATTCTAAAACAAACGACGAGAGTGTTTTAAGAGACATGCATCATATGGTAGAATATTTCTATCTGTCTTTTCTTAGATTTTCGCAAGAATTTTAAATAGTTTTGGTGTTAAAAACATATCTTCAAGATAGTGCTATCCTTAGAATTCAGCCAAACTGTCTCACAGATGAATCTTCATTGATCGCCTCCAGAGAGGCATCAGATTCTAAGAGAATTCGACAGGAGAATTCTGCCATTAAAGGTGCTTAAAATCAAAGTGTTACTGATGATTTAGCATATAAACAGCAGAAGAAATTCCATAATATTGATGATCTTGTAGGGAAATTAAATTTTCTTCACATAAATTGTTGGAGTGTTGCTAGGCTGCAAGAGACACTTATATGCAACATCATCAAATCCCCAATCTGTCTCGTATAATTGAATCCTATTTTGCAGTACAAGTGTTTTGTATAGAAGTGAAAGTGAATTCAATTTGAGACGATACGATTTCTAAACATGTAACTGATGAAAATGCTCTTAAAATTCTGATGGAAAACATGAGGAAAATGGACTCAGAACAACAGCAAACCAAACTTCAAAATGTGATTTCTATATTAAATGTGCTAATGTAATTTCTACCATTGGTACAAAAAGAATCAGACATTTTAAGTTATTTAAATTTATATATGAGCATTCGAACCTAAAGATACATTTCAACAGAAATGATATTTTATTCTGTTGTATAGTGGCTCGTACTACGTGACTTTCGGTATCTTAAACACGGGTGTTCGGCAAAATCTCGGTCGGAAGTAAGACTAGAGCGAGACTTATAATATTTGTTGGACTGTACTACTTGAGTTAATAAATAGTTAACTATTTCTCTGTGAATCTCTTCCTTACCACCATACAGCATATTCATTGTTGTATTTTTCTTTTAAAGAGTTCAGGTTGTTAAGAGATAGCAAAAATATAATTCTACCAAACTATTCAACCATAACAAAACCAACCTTATCAACGTAAAAGTATCCTTTGACTGACCAACATGATAACGATATTCTTATAAATATTAAAAATAAATGTGTTACTTGATCAGAAAGACAAAACACTATATTTACTTTTTGCGGAAATTCACCTGAAAAATTATTTTGATTATAAGGGTGGTAATATTATCGGTTTATCTGACAACAGCAATGAATTTATAAGTACTTTTTGCTTTTATGCTTAACAGTGTATTTTCACAATATAAGAATGTTGTTCATTTTATGCCGACTAAATACTTTTAATGTGAAAATTTATTTGAGATAGTTTACAGAAGATAGGCTTTCGAGTATTATCAATCATAAGAGATGATTATGATATAAATAAAAAGCTATATATTTCTTTTGTAGTCTACAAAATTGTTCTATTGTAAATCCTCATCCTGTTATGAAGTCTACGACTCTTTTCCTATGTGATTCAGTCCATATATTTGAATGCAATTGAAAAAATTGGCTTGGCCACAAAGACGCAAGTAAAAGCCTTCTGTTCCTAAAATTTTGTCATAATAGAAATCATGAATTACATAATATCCAAAGTGCCACATTTTGTATCTTACAGAAACCTAATGCCCAAGAATCTCTGGCAGTTTTGAAATATTCATTTAAACCGACCCCAAAGCTCTTTCTCCGATAAATTTTGAAAGGCAAAATGTTAATTTATTCATGACATTTTTTTTAATGAGAACGGAATTCAGAGATAATTGACCTTAGAAAAACAGATATGTTTGCAGAAGTTGTGAAATATATAAAAGTTGGCGACCATAGTCGAGGGTGACCTGAAGGCTCCCTTTTCGATAGCTTACTACACCTAGGTGTAGGAGAGGGCGCTACTCCTTTCCCTGGATTGCTCCACTTTACCCTTTATCCGTACCTTATAATGCTGAGTGTTAAGCAAGGAGGCATCAAGTACCATTTTTTGAGTCTTTGGTATGACTCGTCCTGGGATTAAACCCAGATTTCCCGGGCCATTGGCGAACACTCTAACCGCTAGGCCAATGTCCGGTATATAAAATATATAGTCATATTTTATATTTCGTAGACAATGCTGAAAACAAAAACACCATATAAAGATTGTCAGATTTGAAATAAAAACTGCAATCCACTTAGAGTAAATGGAGAAAATTTCACATTTTTCTCTGTATTCTGGGATTAGCTAGAATCTTAGAAAATCATTTCTGGAAGAAATGGTAAATTAACAAAGGAAAAAAATCACTGCTTTGCAGCATACAGCTTATGCATTTCTCGAACTGACTAAATATTGTATAGAATTGAAAATGCTAAACATATTACCTGGCAAATTTCCAATGTCTTAAACAGAAGCATCTCTATTGTCAAAAGCAACTAGGTCATGGTGTAAGATAATCAAGGATTGTATTTAATTATATCAGCTAACTATTTTATTTTAGTGATAGATCGTGAGCAAGGTGAAAAATTTGAGTTTGACTTCATTAGTACAATTTCGCGCTCTAAAGATCAGTCTAAGTGACCTTGTGTGCATTTGATGTCAGCTTCTGTCAAAATCTGAAAATAAAGGGTTTATTTGGAAATCCCCTGTGTATTGAGATTGATTGGTGATCAAAATCAGCAATCAGTTGAGTAGCAAGATGAGTCAATTTTAGACTGAGCTCTGAAGAAGTAGAGCAATTTATGTCACATTGGAGCATTTCATCGTGCACACGTGGGGAAGTCAATTCCCTGGATTTTGACTGGATTCTGATCTATGCGTGCGTATATATATATATATAAACCTGCATTTACTTTAGTAGTATTGAATTACAGCCCGTTTTATTTTTCTTTAGTGGTTGGATGCTAACTGGAAACACTTATGTCGGTAAGTGTTATTACTGATATTCTTCTACACTGTAGACAAGAAAAAAAATATTTGGGCGATGTCAGCTGATATTAGAATGACGTGACAAGTTTTAGTATTGCGTGTTATTATCAGATTTATTAACAGAATAATAAGTAGAATACATACAAGCAGAGTTAGTCAAGTTAGTTTGATAGTTGAAGAGCAGTTGATGAGTTAGTTGGGCAGACATTTCTAGTTCGAGTCGGGTCGGAGGCAGAGCAGTTAGACGAACGGCAGACCTTTGTTGGTGAGGCTTAGTCGGAGTGAAGAAATGAAGTCTGTGGTTTTCGTCACGTCTGTCATGAATTAAACCCTCTACCTTTCTTACTGGCATGACACATGTTGTTCATACTAACTCTTTCGGTTTCATAACGACTGCTGTGAATGTTGCTGAGAGCAAAAAAAAATTTGCAATCAAGACACACGTATGACCGTCTTGTACTTGCGTACGAGACAACGTTAATATTAGGTCCTGCAGTGTAACACCTTTATTTTAATTGGTGGTGTGTCGGTGAGGTAACCTTATAATTAGTCGTCTCATAAACATTAAAAACGTCCCTAAACTAATGAACAATCACACCTCGTTGATTTGTTTAAGTTTTGTTTATTTTCTTAAAGGCATATCAACATCATGTGAGACATTCAATACCGTCTGAAGATACAGGCAGCGTATTCTGCACCCTAGTGACTGGCTGATGATCAAGTTTGACAAAAGGGTAAATCAATGATGACTAGCTAAAATTCTCCTTTTACCTTCGCTTTCACAAATACGTGAGAAAATTTACTGCTATTTTAAATTTGTTTTAGCTTTTCATGATTTTGCTCAAATAAACAGATGTTTTGAAATATTGACGGTCTTTTTCTGTATCTATTAAAATATATGGAAAAGAAACAAACAAAAATGCGTATATATTTGTTTGGTCTGGTTTGATTTTATGACATATCAACCAATGTAGGTTAGTTAATGCCAAATCCATTTTTATAAATATAAACAGATCACGAAAACTATCAAAGTTAGACGAAACAGACGTGCAGGACACTGCTGGAGAAACAGGTGATCTTCTCCTATGGGCCCCCTCACATGGCCGAGCAAAAGCAGGGCGACCAGCTCGAACATGCATACAGCAGCTCTGTAATGATACGGGATGTAGCCCTGAGGACCTACCAGAAGCAAGGAGGAGTGGCGAGAGAGGGTCAGGGATATCCGTGCTAGTGGCACGACAAGATGATGATGATGATTTCAAGTAATTCAATTTAGCATAAGTACGCAGTTTAGTACGATTTGACCTATAAGTGGGACTCTATCAGATGCTAACATTCAGAGAAATAATTGACCTGGGAGCGACGGCAATAAACGGGTACTCCGCACTTCTCAAAGCTCCAGAATTACTGGAGCCTCACCATCAGATTGTTTTGTGTCATATACCAGAACACGCGTTGGGGGAGTTTTACCCCTCTGCAGAGATGCTGTCTGACTGATTGGGCTTGAATATATTAGAGTGAGTCTATAAAAAAAAATGCATATATATGGTTTGAGTCTATTCATCTTTTGCTTACACGCATTAAATGACACTCACTAGTTTACTTTTGATCATCAGCCGAAGCTCCTCCTAAGAGAATAGGAAGTACTTTACAGGCGGTCCTCTCAGCACTAAGCAATGCCACATGGTGGACAGAGACAAAACATCAAGAAAAGAAAAGAAAGAGTGCGCATAAGAATAAATGTAGTTAATAAGCTTTGCTTGAATATGGCACTCAGATTGCTAACCGTCCCTGCAGGTGCTTAAAAGATCACCAATCTAAGTTTTGAAGACGCCTATCACTGCTAAAGTTCGTTGATCTAGCGGGAACAGGTCATTTCAGCGTTTCTTTACTGTTAGAATATAATCATTATCTATTAAGCCTTGTTTAAATATAACACACAAACCTCAGGACCTGTGTATACTTAAGTGGTCACCCATCTATGTAATGAACACGCTCATAGCCTTTTAAAAAAAGGAAATACAATGATATATCTTCTATATTCTAAAATAAAGTATAATAATTCAAACAGGATGAATACGAAATGGGGTATTACATGTAATAGTATATCTCAAGGTATGGACCCCTTTACCCTCCCAGCTATGGGTTAAATAGCATCACTGCTGTTCTTTTAGAAGAATGGTTTTGGTATTAAATAACCCACGATGGTTGATATGCCATAAAATAAAGAAACCAAACCAAAGAAACCAATAAGTACATTTCGCCGGTCGAAATCACTAAGAATACCAAACTAATAATTTATTCTAAAAAAACCCTTAAATCTGCCAATATAATCATCAGTTTAAAAAAAAAATTCCCCCAAATCGAATGGTAACAAAACCAATATTGTTTGCGTTCATGTCAAAAGAAAAATGAACATAATAAACAACTAAGCTAGGCGAATAACAACTTCTCTATCCCCGAGATTAACTTGGCATATTTTTTAGCACAATACCAAAGGAAACCATCTAAATAAACATAGTCAATATATTTGCTCAAAACCTCCGCAGGAGCAGAAAGGGAGGCAAAGCAATTTTTAAAGCGGAGTTAAACAGGTTTGAATTCATTTTTTTCTTCTCTTAAAGCGGTTACCATACCAGGGCTTAAGAACCTAGTCTTCCCTACAATTTAATCATAGCTGTACGGTGAAAATTTGGATACATTTATTTCTCAAGTATATTTGCGCTACGCTATGTGAAATGCAATCTACATAGTCAAGGGTTAGAACTTGGTTCACTCTGTTTATTTCCTACGAGATAAACAAGACATCATAGCGTCCCCTTTACACAGTTTACTAACATATTTATAAGGAAGATTCCATAAAAAATACACAATATATATATATATATATATATATATATATATATATATATATATATATATATATATATATACCCAGCTGCGAACGAGGCCAAATATATGGGAAGCACTGTTGATAAAAATTAGAAAAAAATGAACGAAATGTCCTGACCGTGTTTGGCAATTAAATACTTTATAACTCGTTAAAGAAAAGCAGACTTCTAAAACATTAATATAAATTTTGATACTAGAAACAACATGTGAGAAATTTGTGCTACAACTCTTGAATATAACGGATCGATTAGCCGAAAACGCGTGGAACGAACAATCCTTTGAACAATTATTTCGTAGCCTTTGTTTCAAAAGATTTGAGAAAATAATTGCAGTTAATCTTAGTTGATGAAGATAGTATGTAATTTTCAAAGCTTTTATAATACTCTGCTGACCATATTGTGAGTAGTTTCGTTTTAACAAACAATTTTTGGACGATTTTTTGTTCTCATCGGACCCTTCGGGTCACGAGTATGTGTACCTTGTTTTATTCTATTCCATCTTGAGATGCTGTTGTGTATTTTTGTACATTGAGACTGTATTTTACTGATTTAAATGCTTTTAGTGGTAAATTTTAATTAAGATTGTAATTATGTATAAAATTTACATATATATGTTCATAAATAAATACACACACACACACACACATATATATATATGTGTGTGTGTGTGTGTGTGTGTGTGTGTGTGTTCACATATCCCTCTCCTAAAGAAGGAAGTGACACAAAGTCAATTTTTTAGCGGTCTTCAACAGCTTTCAGTTTAATGTTTTCTTTCTTCTATGCTTGAGGGTATATCAAGGTTAAAGAGCCCAAACTACCGTATAGTTTACCTATTGCTGTAGGGAAAGTAGTTGGATGCATACCTTTCATGCGAGTGTCTACTCTCTCTCTCTCTCTCTATATATATATATATATATATGTGTGTGTGTGTGTGTGTGTGCAAAATTTTGGTCAATTCTCCACGTTTATTTTGATGTGCTATTTAAGGTGCAGTTCATTTAAGTACATTCATTAGCATATATACAATGTGCAAGTGGTGAAAATATTCTGTTTGATATATCCTCGGTTTTGAAACAGTGATTAATTATCTCCCCTTTTCTTGAGAATTAAACTCCCGGAATCTAGTGCAAATTTAATTAGAAACTTTCCAGCAAATTGAATTAATATTTAACCAGCGCCGAGCGAAATTAAGCTGAGGAATCACTTGAATCCGATAAAGAGTTACTCCTTCTTATATCCTAATTTCATTCTTGCGTCGAGCGAAGTCAAACTTTTTTCTTATCTCTATCGCAAAAGTTTTCCTTTCGTAGCATCGTAGCAGTTTTATGGAAATATGTGTGATGTTGATTGTGTTTTGTGGCATATCGATCTTTGCAAAATCTGAATTCAAAATTGTAACATTCTGCTGAAAATCGACCATATTCGCCAAATGGTCCTAGAGACCTGGGTTCAATCCCAGTTCGCGTCACACCAAAGACTTTAAAAATAGAACTTGATACTTCGTTGCTTAACACTCAGCAACATAAGGTACGTATCAAGGATAAAGTGGAGCAATCCACGGAAAAAAGTAGCCCCCTCTCCAACACCTCGGTGTTGTAGCTATTAAAAAGGGAGCTTTCTGGTTGCTCTCGAATACGTTCGCCAACTTTACTATATATATATATATATATATATATATATATATATATATATATATATATATATATAAACCACTCCGAACGAGCATGATGCGACACAGGTTTACTTTTAAGCAGAATATAACAGATTTGAATAAAGAGTTTTTTTTTTCTCCTTAACGGGTTACCATATCACGTTTACAGATCCCAATCTGCCCTACTATTTTCTTATACCTGAAACGAAAATGCTTTCCCCAAAGGGTATCAACGCTATTATAAATGTTAACAGCCTCAAGGATTTGAACACAGGTCACCGTACCCATTTCCTGCGACGGTAACCATTACACCCAAAACGCCTCCCGATCCTACAAAATAAAAAATCTGAAATCCTTTCAAAATGTAGGCACGAGAACTAACAACTTCTTTCACACTTTGATCCATACACATAACCAACCTAACACCTCAAGTATGAAAAAAAAACTGAAGCACCGTAAAGACCATTTTCCTCCTCCAACCATCACACCCGCTACACAATATATGTACCATCTTTTTCTATTAACCCCCATACTCTCATCTACACGCCTCTACTATCTGTTAAGTTTACTTTTTTACGAGAATTAAGAATAGGCCCCAACGCTCTACATTCGTATCTTATCAACCAAGTTCACTCTACCCTTTTCTACTATAGTGTATATATCACACAAAATCTACACAAAACATATAACTTTAAAATAACCACACTAACCGCCCAACTATTACCCATACCACTCAAACACGCCATCTATTTCCTTAATCAATTTCCTTATTTTTTTCAATGACAACACCTTACTCTTCAGTTAAAATCATCATCGTACATAAACACACTAACTATTATTGTAACCCCTTTATTATTTTATTACGCACATATCACCAAAGAGAATTATAGTATATATAATATTTACGCTACATTTCACCAATTTATTATTATAATACCCTAGCCCAATTCCTGGGGTGTCCTCGTGGTGTAATGGTTAAAGCGATGGACTGCGGAATCGTAGTACGCGAGTTCGTACTCCAGTCGTGCTATTACGTTCACTTTCGGGCAAGGTATGAACCCCCTTATCCTCCCAGCTATGGGTTAAATAGTACCACTACTGTTCTTCTAGGAGAATGGCTTTGGCATTAAATAACCTAAAAAAAAAAAGAGTTGATATGCCATTAAACAAAGAAACCAAACCAAACCTAGCCCTCCCCTAAATATCACACCAACATATTACATCAAAATACAATACACCCTTACTTATTACCATTGTGATTCTGGTCTAGCATAATACAATCGTTCAAATACGCTTACATGCAGTGATGATGTTTTGTTTCATAGCTATAGTCACATACACACACATAAATAAAATAATGTAACAAAATATTAAGATGCACTCAAGAATTCACATCCGTTTACACAACGCGCTGCGTTTGTAGCCTGGCTTAAGCTCATAAAAACACGCATCCATACGTAACTGTAACACATCCAGGCATACGCACACACTCACATAAACTCACACGCTTACAACCACGCGTAAATATTCATACAAAATCCCAACGGTTTTTGTCTGTATTTTTTTCGTATTTTTTAGATTTTCGATTCATTTAATTTTCTTACCTGTCTGATGATTGTTGTTTTGCAAAAAAATCCATGAAACCCAGGCGTCACAGTCTATATTCCATGAATTATATATATATATATATATATATATATATATAACGTAAGAAACGGTTCCTGTAAACGCGTAATAACATCAGCCGCCGAAAGTAAACGCGTTTTTTTTTGTTGTTTTTCAATCACAAACTGCATACTAAAAATAAAAATTAACGTCCAATGTAGTCTCTGCTCTTAATTGATCTGGCGTGCATATACATATATAATCCTCTTAATACCCTGTCCGGTGGCAAAAGCTGCTTGGTAGCGTCGGGAGTGGCAGTACCGCCTTCAGCTTCCGAAACGGTGTTATCACCCCTGGTTGGCGGCTGATGAAGACTGGGTATCGCATGTGCTTTCACACATTGTATGATGAATATATATATATATATATATATATATATATATATATATATATATATATATTATTTGTATATATTTATATATTATTTGTATATGCAAATTTGTATAAGATAATAATTGGAGGAATCATATGTAATTACAAAGAGGTGGAAATGAGAGGAGAACAAATTTAGTAGGAAATATTATGTTGTAGATGAGACTAGACCTCTTTCGCCCGGCGATTTGTCACGTGATACAACTGGAAGACGTTTGAATATCAAGACGTAAACAAAACTGAGTAAAAAGGGATGATATGAGAAATGTTGGTTTGACAAAGGAGGTGGGAAAAAACGAAAAAACCCACCCTAAGTCCCGCTAGAATATTTGGGAAAAGTATGAACCCCCTTATCCTCCCAGCTATGGGTTAAATAGTACCACTACTGTTCTTCTCGGAGAATGGCTTTGGCATTAAATAACCTAAAAAGATTTGATATGCCATTAAAATAAAGAAACCTTAAAGAAAATGGGAATAGCCTCAACGACATTAAGATGTTGTTTCGTCCTAACCCTGTGTAAAACAACAAAGCACTCGTCATTGTAATAGGGCGCACAGGCATTTATAGTGATGAAATGCTCGCATATACCAGAATCTAACATTTGTGAGTGCCCGGATGTTGTACGATCACGAATTCCTCGCGGAACATGCTGTCTCACCTTTACCTCAAGACGTTGGGAAGTACGCCCTATGTATGTTACATCACAACAACATTAGCATTTATAAGTTAAATTACTCTGCTGAAAGATAGGGCGTACATCTTTAAGGATAGAGCGAAATGCAGTTCTGGTCGTAACGATATCGAACTATCTTTGCGACTAGAACGGCATTTCGCTCAATCCATGAAGATGTACTCCCTATCTTTCAGCAGAGTAATTTAATTTATAAATGCTAATAATAGCATTATAACAACGTGCAACAGAAGAAGCAACCTTATCAGTAATTAACTGGCCGACAGATCCAATTCAAGGAAGCCTAACATAAACTGGACATTTAGAAGGGCCAAGTGGACTGTTGTAATTCCTGAACTTATTCACAGTTGAGTTAATGGTATCAGCAATGACTTCTTCGGGATAAACCTTATTCAAAAATCGATTTTTACTCTGCCCAAATTCACTTTTAATCTTGCTATTTGAACAACTCTTTAAAGCTCTGAATGTAAGACACTTAATCAGGTTGATCTTTCTAGACTTAGGAGCAAAAACATCCCAACTTAGATACTTACCGGTGAACGTAGACTTTCTGTATGTTCAAGTTAAGAAAGCCGACGAACAACGTTCGACCAATACATCAAAAAACGGTAATTTATTGCCCTTCTCTTCCACCATAGTAAAAATTAAGAAAGGATGCAAATCATTTAAGCAATAGAAGAAAAACAAAGCTTTGTTACGTGAACTAAACAAGCAAAAATGTCATCAACGTAGCATAAATAGATGTAAGGCTTAAGGAACCAATAAAAAAGGACGTTCCCATAAAATCCGACAAAAATATTAGCTAGTACAGGGCCAAGAGAGAACCCATCGAAATGGCGTCTTTCTGGCAATACATGGTACCGTTAAAACTAAAGGAAACTGACTTAGTAGCCAATTCTATCAATTCCACAAAAACATTTTCAGGGAAAGGAGGAACTGATGTCAAAGGGCAATGGAATAAAAAGTCAGCACAGATAGAAATTACTTCATTGAGAGGAACATTAGTAAACAATAAAGGAATATCAAAAGATTCCAAATTATTGAGAGTCACCATAACGTATTGCTCATGAGGATATGTAAGAGGATAGAATTTGGAATAAATCTAAATTCAATTTGTGGGGCTCAAGGAATAATAGACATGTGAGGAGAGATAATTAATTACAATTTGATATTTGTAACTATTTAGAACTAATTTACCTAAGAAAAGGTGACAGACTGAAAAAGCCTGAGACATCAGTTAACGGATAGTAAGAAAAATAGCACTGACTTCTAAAATTTGTCTCAATCTTTTGTAATGGATATAAGCAAACATCGTAGTGACATTGAAATCAAAGTTATAATTGCTTTCGGATATTTATAAGTGCGTTATTAAAATTGCCAAATCCAATATCACGATTGTGCTCATATAAATGACTTTTTAAGGTTTCATATCCAGGATGATGTTTTTTTTTTATGTTTCATATCGCGCTAATGCACTTGAAAAACGCATGTATCCATCTTTTCTCTATTCCGTCCAGCTATGGCATCTCATAAGTACAGTGAGGTTTATCACCTTCTGAAACTCGGCAAAAGTATCCGAACTATGGACTTGAGTCTCTCGTTACCAAAATATTGCAAAACTAAAGAAACTACACAAAAAGTATGAATAATGCTCCTAATTTGCAAACTTTTTGGCATGAAATAACCGAAGACGGTTTGATATGTCGAAAAAATCAATCAATCAGCTTGTCATTTTTATAACGTATTCTTTATCTCAGGTGATAATTGTTATTTTTTATCATAAAACCAACCAACTGAATGAATAACTAAGAGCATAATAATGTCCTTGGTATGATTCAAAATTCTATCAAATAGTGAGGCTCAAGTTCTGGTGGTGTGTAGGGTGTAGAACATTTTTTGACTGCTATTAATCAAGGATCAACTCTAAATCAGAGCGGTAGAATCTATTTCCGTTCCATCAAGAGATCTTTTTAAAAATATTGGTGTTCAATAGGACCGCGATAAAACAACAACAACAATATAAAAAAAACAGCAACAGCAAATAAATAAAAAGATAATCTCACAAGTAGAGTGAGGTTTATCACCTTCACAAACTCGGCGGAAGTATCCGAGCTATGGACTTGAGTCTCTCGTTACCAAAATACTGCAAAACTTTTGACTCATCTAAGTGAGTCTCTGACGTGTTGCCTTGAAGCAGTGGTTATGGCAGACTTTATTTTTTATAAATTTGATTCTCACACAATGTCTCTCATTTGTGGCCTTGTATCGTACTAAACGAGTTAACGAGATGCAAACAATAGACAAAAGCAAAGAAAAATAAAGATAAAAAAGAATGAAGAACAGGAATTTAATCGCCTTCCCAGTTGGTAGGCCGAAGGTAAAATAACTGTTGCAACAATGCAATAAATAACCACAGACTCTGCAAATAACATTATCACAACAGCAGTTGGATAGAGCAATGGAATTCAAGAAGATATTATTTAAAATAAAAAGAAAAAAGAAATTTAAAAAAAAACAGCAAAAACAAATAGCCTGAAAATCATTTGTAAGATCAAAGGATTGTAAAAATTGTGTTCCTATAAGCTGCATAATTCATCAGATGTTTATTTCCAGATGATAACACAGACCCTTCACAAATCTGCGCAGCAGATTTATTTCTGTTCTTTTTTTTTTTCTTTTTTTCTGGTATTAAGAAAAAAAACAGATCCAGCCAAAACTTTTCAATATGTCAGAATCTTCAGTTAACCGCGCGTCAACGATGTTTTCACGATATGTTTCCTTTGACAAATAGTTTTGAAAAAGGCAATTTAGCAAGAAGAGATTTCATTTTCTCTTTTTGTTTTTTTTGTAGTTGTTTTTTTTCTTTTAACTTTTCTTTAAATAGTGACATTCTCCGTTGAAATTATTAGGATTTATCTGGATAGCTATCAGATGTTTTGTTCCCGTTCGTAAAATTTGTAAGGAAAAAAAAAAGGATGAAAGAATTGTTGAATTCTTTAATTTGCTTACACCTTTAATTAACAATACGATCAAGGACTGAAAAGGGCAATTACATCCTCGGGGAGGGACAGAACGGACAAAAATTGAGATAAATTGAGGGGAGCGTCATTTGCATAAGTTATAATGCTGATGTAAAATATGGCTGATCGGTTGTTAATTTTCTTTTATCAAAATGAATTTGCTTAGTAAGTGGAGTATGTGAAACAGCCAAAAATGCTGGGAAACCAATTTTCCGTTTCAAAATTCCTTTTTTCCGTTTTTATCTCTATTAAGTTCTTTTTTTGCCTTTTTCCCTTTTTTACAGATTCCGTTTTTTTTGTGGTTGTTTATTTTTTTGTTCTGTTTATTTCGTCTTTTTCATTTTAATAGGTAAATTGCCAAAAATTGTACCATAAATATCATCAAAACATACAAAACAAAAGCCAAAATCTATTTAGCAATCTGCCCTCAAACATTTATGCGAGAAAAAAAAATCAACAACTGTTTGAGCAAGTCAGTGACGAGAATCACGGGAGAAGTGTTACGTTAAAGAAGTATTGGCTTATCCTGTTACAAAGCCAGGAGTGTTGAGGTTTGGTTTGGGTTATTTTGGTTTCTTTGTTTAATGACACATCAATCTTCGTCGGTTATGTAATGCCAACGTCATCATCGTAGAAGAACAGAGATCGTGCTTTTTAATTCATTGCTAAGGAGATAAAGAGATCCATAACTTTCCACAAGGTATAAGTCCGAAAGTAAACATAATAACGTGACTGGAGTTCGAACAATGTCGTAATCAATTACAATGTCGTAATCAAAAACGTCAGCCACTACCCCTCAAAGCCCTCTAATAGAGAGTATTCATTAAGCATGTAAGATTCAACTCACTATTACAATAATTGTCTCCAAAATAATCTTGCTAGTTATCTCAGCAGATATATATATAATCTTGCTTGTTATCTCAGCATATATATATATATATATATATATATATATATATATATATATATATATATATTCTTAATTTTGAGGTGATATTTTCAAGTTTAAAAGATCGACTTATATGCCGCTATTTACGATATTTAATTTCTTTAAAACGCCGCAATGTAAATATATATATATATATATATATACATATATATATATATATATATATATATATATATATATATATATGAACAACTACACCGGACGGCCAGGATGTGACACAATGTTATTTTTAAGCAAAGTTTAACGGTTTGAATTCAGAATTTTCCTTGTCCTAGGCTATTTACTATATATATATATATATATATATATATATATATATATATATATATATATTCAAAATCCCTCTAAACTGTGGACATACTGCATCAAAAATATCAAAACAAAAATTACATTTACATAATACTTTGGAAAATGACCAATGATGGCGAGAATAGCTCAACACTTACATACTACTGTTAACATTAACTCATTTATCATTTGTATACAAAGGCTACACCGTTCGCTGCATATACGACTATCAATCTATCTATCTATTTATCTATCTATCTAAGTGCTAGTGTGTTCTTTTGTCGCTAAATGATGACAGCGTGTATTCTTATCATTCTTACTGAGCAGTATTTATAATTGTCTGGTTTAGATGGTGTAAATGACCCTTTATGCTAATACTGTGGCATACTAGGCCATCTTTATCTTATTCGACTGACGTGAAAATACAGGTATACCTCACCTTACGTTGGTAATTCTTTTTAGGAGAAGCGACTCAAGTGGAAAAACGACTTTAGTCGAATTTACTAGTTTACAATTTGGTGATCTTTACAGTACATCGTAGACTCTTTATTTGTGAATTATATATAAAATAAAATGATTTTGTTAGGTTAAGTGACAAGACCGCTAAATAAGACGATAAGTGAGTCACAAATGATTTTATATTTCGTTCTCAAAGATTTATGATAATTATATTGACATTTACTGTAAATGTACATACTTTAATATGTTTTTATATACTTTTATTCTTATTCATTGTACAGTAACAAGACTTTACGTGCTTTGAACGCTTCTCTAGTGATATTACGACTTCAATATCTGTGACAGACAAACTTAAAATGAAATAAAATTACTTAAACTTGATTTTAATTTTTCCGTATATTTTTTGACAAACGACTTATAATCGAGTACGACTTCACTCGAAACGATGGAATCCGACGTGTACCTTTTAGCTATTTCAGCCGAAATTGGAATCCCGCTGGGTAACTCCGGTTTCGGTACTAATAGATATAAAACTGTATAGTACTTTTTCATTGAATAAATTATTTAAATTCTTTAAAACTTTTTTTAATATTTTCAAGTTTTGGCTAGTTTTTCGGCTTTAAGGAAAAACTATGATTAATTTGAAAAATATTCAAATACATGAAGAAATGTTGGAATTAATATTTTAGAGCAATAGTATAAAGAATTGATATTTTAGATCAATAAAATGTTGTTGACGACTGTAGTTGAGGTTAACCCGAAGGCTCCCTTTTCAGTAGCTACGATACTGAGGTGTAGGGGAGGGTGCTACTCTTTTCCTCGGATTGCTCCACTTTACCCTTGATACGTACCTTATAATGCTGAGTGTTAAGCATGGAGATATTAAATACCATTTTTTAAGTCTTTGATATGACGCAACCTGGGACTTAACGCTGATCTCCCGGACCATTGATGAACACTCTACCCACTAGGCCAATGAAGGAACTAATATTTTAGAGCAATAATTTTGGGAATTACTTTAGATCAATACATTAAGGAATTATTTTAGATCAATATTAGAAAGAATTAATATTTTAGATTAATACGATAAGGAACTAATATTTTAGAGCAATAATTTAGGGAATTACTTTAGATCAATACATTAAGGAATTATTTTAGATCAATATTAGAAAGAATTAATATTTTAGATTAATATGATAAGGAACTAATACTTTAGAGCAATAATTTTGGGAATTACTTTAGATCAATACATTAAGGAATTATTTTAGATCAATATTAGAAAGAATTAATATTTTAGATTAATACGATAAGGAACTAATACTTTAGAGCAATAATTTTGGGAATTACTTTAGATCAATACATTAAGGAATTATTTTAGATCAATATTAGAAAGAATTAATATTTTAGATTAATACGATAAGGAACTAATACTTTAGAGCAATAATTTTGGGAATTACTTTAGATCAATACATTAAGGAATTATATTAGATCAGCGGTTAGAGTGTTCGCCAATGGCCCGGGAGACCTGGGTTCAATCCCAGGTCGAGTCATACCAAAGACTTTAAAAATGGAACTTGATACCACCTTGCTTAACACTCAGCATTATAAGGTACGGTTCAAGGGTAAAGTGGAGCAATCCAGGGAATGGAGTAGCGCCCTCCCCTACACCTTGGTGTAGTAGCTATCGAAAAGGGAGCCTTCGGGTCACCCTCGACTATGGTCGCTAACTTTACTTACTTTTTTATTAGAAAGAATTAATATTTTAGATTAATACAATAAGGAACTAATACTTTAGAGCAATAATTTTGGGAATTACTTTAGATCAATACATTAAGGAATTATTTTAGATCAATATTAGAAAGAATTAATATTTTAGATTAATACGATAAGGAACTAATACTTTAGAGCAATAATTTTGGGAATTACTTTAGATCAATACATTAAGGAATTATTTTAGATCAATATTAGAAAGAATTAATATTTTAGATTAATACAATAAGGAACTAATACTTTAGAGCAATAATTTAGGGAATTACTTTAGATCAATAAATTAAGGAATTATTTTAGATCAATATTAGAAAGAATTAATATTTTAGATTTTTACGATAAGGAACTAATACTTTAGAGCAATAATTTTGGGAATTACTTTAGATCAATACATTAAGGAATTATTTTAGATCAATATTAGAAAGAATTAATATTTTAGATTAATACAATAAGGAACTAATACTTTAGAGCAATAATTTAGGGAATTACTTTAGATCAATACATTAAGGAATTATTTGAGATCAATATTAGAAAGAATTAATATTTTAGATTAATACAATAAGGAACTAATACTTTAGAGCAATATTATAAGAGAAAAAAAGGAGCTATACTATAAGTGAAAAAAAAAGAGCAATTCTAAAAGCGAAAAATAAGATAGATTTTTTTGATATCCAGACAATGACGAGGTCAGAGAAATGTTGGCTTAAAGCAGTGAAATAATAAATGAATAAAACAAATTAATCAATGCATTAGAAATCAAATTTGCATCTTAAGAAACAGTTTTTAAATACCTGCTGAGATTGCTTGTGTTAACTTCGCCAAAATCATCTTGAAAAGTTATGAACCTACATTCCTGTTTGCCGTTTTATCGTCTGATAGTTTGATAAATCTCGATATTTCAGATAACTGATGGAAAATATAGCTCAGCCAGTGTATGAATTCTTTGAATTAGTTCTTGACCATACCATCTAACTTAGTCCTGTGTGTTTCATGTTTCATATTTCACGCGGAGAAGAGGGCTATTTTCGAAGACATTTTCCATACCATCGAAAAGGCTGTGGCATATGGATTAATACATCTTATCGATTTCCAGGTGATGGTATTAATCCCTTAATATGAGTTTAGCTGTTTCATTCAACGGATAGAAAAGAGCCCTAATTTTATGAGACAATTAGTGTGTGTGTGTGTGTGTGTGTGTGTGTGTGTGTGTGTGTGTGTGTGTGTGTGTGTGTGTGTGTATTGAGCACAGGCAACAGTGATTTTAACTAAGATTAGAGTTCTAGCGAAATTAATGAATAGCATGTAATGGTTGACGTATCTTTCTCTATGACATAAAAAAATATGTGAAAGCAACTAATGACAATAAATAAAGGTGCATGTATCACAAGTGATTTTTAAGAGAAATAGATTTGGAGAAAATGAGAAAAACGATGTGGAAGAAGAAGAAGAAGAAGAAGAAGAAGAAGAAGAAGAAGAAGGCAATCGAACAAAAAAAAGATGAAAAAAGAAAGACTTGGATTGTAACAAACTCATCTTCCAGAAAAAAGAAATACGAAGAAAAACAACTCTATGGACGTTTTAAGCTACTAAAAAGTGTCAACTCACACGGGAAAGCGTGACGTGACATAGAAAGTGTTGTGATGCTGGCAAAAGAAAGACAAGTGGGACACAAAAAGGTTGATAGAAAAACATATATTTAACTAACAGTGCCCGTGGTGTAATGGTTATCGTCGTAGGAAATGAACACTGCGACACGGGTTCAAATTGTGGACGAGACTGATTGCATTTCACATAGCACTAATACCCTTGGGAAAAGTATGAATCCAATTCTTCTCCCTCCAGCTATGGGTAAATACTAGGGCAGACAAGGTTGTTCAGCCTTGGTGAGGCAACTAGTCTAGGAGAAAGAAAACTCTGAATTCAAACTGTTAAACTCCGCATAAAAATTGACCTTGTGTCATATCCTACCCGAGCGGAGGGGTTGGGTAAATATGATATATATTTAACTAACAGAAACAAGATACAAGTGAAACTGATTAAAAAGTAGTTCGTTAATAGGAAGCTGAGAGTCCAGTGGGGTAGCGACTATCTGTCCACTACGCTAGTGGTATCACACGTGATTGTGTCACGCGGGTCTAGTCAGCGGTATTTGATGGCGCCCCACCGAACAGGTAAGTGCGGCACAAGGTCTTTTGTAAGGTGGGTCTGGGCACATTATAGTTTTCCCACCAGCGTTTTATTTGAGAATAAAACGCACAAACTTCTCTAGGGTTTTGAGATACAAGCGGACCACCAAATATCGACAAGACGACCAGACCTAGTAATAATTAACAAAGAAAAAAAGAACTTGCCGAATTATCGACTTCACTGTCCTGGCTGACAATAGAACAAAGTTGAAAGAAAATGAAAAGAAATATAAGTACCTAAACTTTGCGAAGTAATTGTAAAAAAGTGTGGAATATGAAAGTGACGGTGATACTAATTGTAATTGGTGCTCTTGGTAATGTCACAAAAGGATTGGTACAAGGACTGGAGGACTTAGAGGCTGAAGGACGAGTGAAGACCATCTATACAACAGAATTGCAGAGATCGGCCAGAACACCAAGAAGAGTCCTGGAGACTCGAGGAGACTTGCTATCGCTCAAACTCCAGTGAAAACCCATCAGCTAACGCTCGTGGAGTAAATAATGACAATAATTATAATAATAATATTTCTATGGAAGCTGAGATACAAACAAATCCCAAAATTTTGACCAGACGACCAAACCTAGAGATAGTCAACAAAAAAAGAGAGAATCTGGCTTACCGACAGACCCCATAGAAAATTAAAAGAAATCGAAAAGAGTGATAAATATCTAAATTTTGTTAGAGAATTATGGAACATGAAGTTGACGGTAATACCAGTTGTAATTGGTGCACATGAAACAATCCCTAAGGATTGGTAAAGACACTAGAAGACATGGAAATAGAGGACAAGTAGAGACCATCCAAACTACTGCATTATTAAGAAATAATCCTGGAGAATTGAGTAGACTCTCTGGCACACAAACTCCAGTGAAAGCATCAAGAAACACTGGTGGGAAAACTATAATAATAATAATAATAATAATAATAATAATAATAAGAAGAAGAAGAAGAAGAAGAAGAAGAAGAATGGTGTTATGGAATAAAGATAAAAAAAGGTATTGTATAATTATAATCATCTATTTTTCCAAAATGTTTGAAACGGACTTTGCATCGAAAAAACACACTTCGCATATTTCTAGAATCTGTATCGTCGACTCAGTATATAAATAAAATAAGTAAAGTTAGCGACCTAAGTCGCGGGTGAACCGAAGCCTCCTTTTTCAATAGCTACAACACTGAGATGAAGGGGAGGACGCTACTCCATTCACTGCATTGCTCCACTTTACCTATGATCCTTATCTTATAGTGCTGAGTGCTAAACAAGGCGGCATCAAGTACCATTTTTTGAGTTTGGTATGACTTGACCTGGGATTGAACCCCGGTCTCCCGAACACTACTCAATAGGCCAATGGGCGAAGAAATCCACTAACAATATCATTGTAAGATAATTCTGCATGGAGAGGAAAATTATCTGAAATTTTTGAATTTGAAAAGCAGAAATTTAAACTTTTTTCTAATACGCATTGAATCCATAGCATTCACTAGATTATTAAAGTAAACATGATACGAAGTGCTTTGCCGGAATTAGAACTCTCTTGGCCGATTCCTGTGTTTTCGTCAATAACCATTGTGCTTCTTCACACTGATAAATAATGAGGAATAATATATATATATATATATATATATATATATATACGAGAAGAAAAATATAATAACATACATTATTGACAAGACAGGAAACGGTAGAGTCTGTTAGCCTTGACAGATATCCTTATGTATTAAGTTAAAACTGGGTATTTATTCCGGGTGTCATTTACACCCATGTAAACCATATGTCAGCATGTTGCAAAAGTTCAAAGCAAACAGATATAAGACTGCAAAATTGTTGATAAAATATTTCGGGGTTAAAAACCAGAAACTGCTGATAACCAACAAAAGTCTTTTCAAAGGCAAATGCAAACGTCAGAAAGATTAGAACAGCATTTTGCTGCATTTGACGTTGTTTGTTTGCAAAAAGCGAAGTTTATTTGATCACCATTAAATTTGTCAGGTTCTTCATCTATTTGACGCAGGAAAAATAAAAACTAACAGGAATCCAGAGGAAAAAAAAACAAGATATTCCAATCCAACTTCTTTTTGGATAAAACTATTAGGATAAAAATAAAAGTTTATTGATGGTGAGACTCAGAACATTATATATATATATATATATATATATATATATATATATAGAATAGGTTAGCAAATGATTTCAGATTTGCTATTTCTTTTTTTGTTATTTCATATACTTATACTTCACGTATTTCGAACATTTCAGATCACTTCTGACAGTCATATTAACGCCAAAGGGACAAATGCTGACACAAAATCTGAAATTACCCTCAGCCAAAATCCAAATACCTGACAGCCAGACGAGGACTAAAATCTTCGGAAAATGTGTTGTATAGGAATATGCAACGATATTTAAAAAAACAAAACAAAAAAAAAACAAAAAAAAACGTAAATACCAAATTTGAAATAATTTGCAGACCTATATAGTTGAAATTATTAACTTTTCTCTCGCGGGACCAACAACATTCTTTATATAGAGAGTGACTAAATGTAGATGAGACCCATGTGACTGCTAAAATTCTACAAACAATAATGTTGTGTTCTTTTTGGTTTCAGATTTGAAAATAGTATACTATAACAACTATAATCTTCGGTTACAATGCCTTGGACAAGAGAAGAAAAAATATTTTGCGTCAGTACTTATTTGGAGCCAAAATCATTCAAAATTGTCTCAAAATAGATGCAACCCATTAATATGATAATGCTTTATTACGGAGACAAAAAAAAAACCCTCAAAAAACGATTCCATGTCTTGGAAGCTGATTAAATACGATTTTAAAAAAATATTGATTTGAAGTCTCTAGCACAAAGATTCATGTTTTACAGGACGAGTTCCAAATGACCACCATTGCGAATCTCTCAATAATTGATTATAATCATATAAATATGTTGTTGTATCTATTTTGAGACACTATCTCTCTCTCTCTCTCTCTTTCTCTCTCTCTATATATGCATATATATGTATATATATATTATTACTTGTTTTCTTCCGAACTATGGGTTAAATAGTACCACTACTCTTCTTCTAGAAGGCTGGCTTTTGCATTAGATAACCAACAAAGGTTGATATGCCATTAAACTAAGAAACCAAACCATTTACGAAATCCTTTTTTTCTTCTCAACGTTAAGAAATATACAAAATAAAAAAAGAGGTCAAATTTGTTGCGTATGTATTTACCCAACTCCTCAACTATAGACCTTAAGTGTTACAAGGTCAACTTTTTGAACGGAGTAAAGCTGATTCGAATTCAGAGTTTTTCTTCTTTCAAATAGGTTGTCTAACCAAGGCTATATAACCCAATCTGCTCTATTATCTACCCATAACTTAGGGAGACCAGATTTTTTCCTGCTATTAACAAGAAGGGTAACGCAAATAGAATTTTAACCCAGGTTTCTGATACCATTTTCAATGACGATAACCGTTACACTAAGTGCGTCTTAATTGTATAACGCTAATAGATTAAGACCCCTGCTCGGAAGTGTAGAGTAACCCTTTATTGCAGTTTCTCTCAATTCCACATTGACCTTGAATGGTACTACCTTTTAGTGTCCGATGTATGGGTGAAATTGGTCTGTTTGCAAATTATTTGTATTAGATAGGAATACTTGATATGCAAAAAGCTAAGAGGATAGAATTTGGAATAAATCTAAATTTAATTCATGGGGCTCCAGGGAGAATAGATATGTGAGGAGAGATAATTAATTACAATTTGATATTTTTAATTATTTAGAACTAATTTACCTAAGAAGAGGTGATAGATTGAAAAAGCCCGGAACGTAAGTAAACGGATGGTAAAAACAAAATGGCACTGATTTTCAAAATTTGTCTCAATCTTTTGTAATGGATATAAGCAAACATCGTAGTGACATTGAAATCAGAGTTATAATTGCTTTCGGATATTTATAAGTGCGTTATTAAAATTGCCAAATCCAATATCATGATTGCGCTCATATAAATGACTTTTTAAGGTTTCATATCCAGGATGATGTTTTTTTTTTATGTTTCATATCGCGCTAATGCACTTGAAAAACGCATGTATCCATCTTTTCTTTATTCCACCCAGCTATGGCATCTCATAAGTACAGTGAGGTTTATCACCTTCTGAAACTCGGCAAAAGTATCCGAACTATGGACTTGAGTCACTCGTTACCAAAATATTGCAAAACTAAAGAAACTACACAAAAAGTATGAATAATGCTCCTAATTTGCAAACTTTTTGGCATGAAATAACCGAAGACGGTTTGATATGTCGAAAAAATCAATCAATCAGCTTGTCATTTTTATAACGTATTCTTTATCTCAGGTGATAATTGTTATTTTTTATCATAAAACCAACTAACTGAATGAATAACTAAGAGCATAATAATGTCCTTGGTATGATTCAAAATTCTATCAAATAGTGAGGCTCAAGTTCTATTGGTGTGTAGGGTGTAGAACATTTTTTGACTGCTATTAATCAAGGATCAACTCTAAATCAGAGCGGTAGAATCTATTTCCGTTCCATCAAGAGATCAGTAGATCTTTTAAAAATTATTGGTGTTCAATAGGACCGCGACAAAACAACAACAACAACAACAACAACAACAACAACAACAACAACAACAACAACAACAACAACAAAAAGACAGCAACAGCAAATAAACAAAAAGAAAAAAAAAAACTAAAGAAACAACTACAGAAAAACTGTAAATATAAATACCATTACAAAACCTCAAGTGGAAACAATTATTGTTGACATGTTAAAATAAAAATGAACCGAGTTGGTTAAGTAGTCAAAATAAGAAAGAATTTGGACTAAAATAGTTCAAATTCTCTATTATGTATGTTAGTACATATAATCAATAATGGTTAAAATAATGGTTGAAAAGTAATGTTGAAGCAATTCTCACTATAGCTTGAACTAAAACAAATTGTTGTATTTATTAGTGAAATGGTTATCATCAAAAGGGGGCGGAATCAGTAACCGAAGTTCAAATACTGAAGGATATTATAAACGTTTCCATTTGCACAAATGTCCTTCGGAATAGCATGAATGTATCTGTTCTCTCTCTGGCTATGGACAAATATCAAAGGAAATTATGTTCTTTAGCCTTGTTAAGGCAAACAGACAAGCAATTGAAAACTCTGAATTGAAACCCCCTGAATTTCACTTAAGATAATTTTTCTTGTGTAGCATCCTACTTATAGTGGATAGGTTAGGTAAATATCTATATATCTATCGATATATATATATATATATATATACATATATATACATATATATATATATATATGTGTGTGTGTGTGTGTGTGTGTGTGCGTGCATGTGTGTGTGTGTGTGTGCATGCGTGCGTGTGTGTTTGTGCGTGTGTGTGCATGTATGTAGTTACCCAACACTATACATGTATGTATCTATACATTTACCATAAGCTTATATATATATATATATATATATATGTGTGTGTGTGTGTGTGTGTGTGTGTGTGTGTGTTACAGCTGTCGTTAATTCAAGCATGTTTGATTAAATAATAAAGACACATTTTGTCTATATGATTTAATAAACATCCTTTCGAGTTTCCTTATATATGCACACACAGAGAGAGAGAGAGAGAGAGAGAGAGAGAGAGAGAGAATGATAATTTATTTCAAAATTAAACGTGCACATTATAATGATTAATAAATATTTTTCGAACTATCATATTTGATAATTTTGATACTAGATTGTAAATGACTTGAATGTCCAAAGTTGTATATTAAAAATTCATGATAATCAAATTTAGATAATAAGAATATATCTGCGTAACTTAACAAGTTACATATATAAAAATATATTTAGAAATATTAACATAGAATATCCTGTAAAAATGTTCAATTTAGTAGTCTCATGTTTGAATCAATGCTTTATACTATCAGTACCATTCCCTGGTATAATTCTAAAATTTTGTAATGATAAAACAGTTTTAGAAAAAATACACGTATCTAATAAAATATGCCATAAATTCCAAATATGTAATAGATTAATATAAAAAGACCTTCGTTGTAGATGGCAAAATAATCTAGAAGGAAACGCTTCTCAAGGTATTTTGTATCTTGTTCTTTCTTTCCTCATGTTTGCTTGGTTTGTGTGAGATGAACGAACTTGTCCAATATTTAGTAGGATAATTAAAACCAGATTGACAGTCTGTGTAATCGCAAAGAAAAGTAAATAAAAGAAAAATGAATTATGATGTTAGCTAAAATGAATAATGTTTAGCAATGGTTAATAAACTAAATGTAAAATTTACAATTTGTCACAAACTTTAAGATTCTTGTAAATCACAAAGTCTTCTTTTAATATTATACCTCCAATGCTTTCATGATATATCCGTTCTCCTCTTGATATACTGAAAGTCATCTTTTCAATTTGGAGCCTCGTAATATATAGTTTTCTTCTTTTTATATATGATAGAATCATCTTTTCATCTTGGAGCCTCTTCGTATATCTTTTTCGTCTCTTGATATGTTGAAAAATCATCTTTTCGTCTTGGAGCCTCTTCATAGAACTATTTCTTTTCTTTATATCATGGAGGAAAAATTTTCATCTTGGAGCCTTTTGATAAATACTTTTCTTTTTATATATAGGAGAATCATCTTTACATCTCAGAGCCTCTTCATATATCCTTTTCTTCTTTGTTTATATTGGAGAATGATCTTTTAATCTTGGAGCCTCTTCATAGACCAATTCCTTTTCTTTATATCTTGGAGGAACATTTTTCCTCTTGAAGCCTTTTGATATATACTTTACTTTTTATATGAGAATCATCTTTTCATCTTTGAGCCTATTCATATACCTATTTATTCTATTTATATATTGGAAGATCATTTTTTCATCATGAGGCCTCTTAATATATCCTTTCTTTTGTCTCTGATAAACCAAGTTTGTTAGATATGCAGGGTTTGAATGGCCATTAAAATCTCAGCGCAGAAGTTCAATGGAAAATATAATACTTTGCTCTCTCTCTCTCTCTCTCTCTCTCTCTCTCTCTCTCTCATCTGTCTATAAATATATATGCACGTGCGCACATGTGTGTGTCTGTGTCTGTGTGCGTATCTAGCGAGTATGTGTGTGTGTGTGTGTGTGAGAGAGAGAGAGAGAGAGAGAGAGAGAGAGAGAAAATTAGCCGTATTCAAAAAATTTCAGATTCTCAAATGGGGCAATTTAAAAAAAATATATTCCTCATTGGTTATAAATGATATAAATAATCAAATCTGAAGAGATTACCATTTTCAATATTTCGCAATAAATTTAAGTGTTTTTTGAAAAGATTATTGCATTTTATTCGTAATACACAGATAAGATGGTCTGACTTGGCAATAATATATCATGTTTTAAAATCATCCAAATTTTCAAGATGAGATTTCTGGCCATTGGCTGTAGGCAAGATGCTTCATTTTCATCTATTTAAAATTAGCTTAGCTTTAAGACAAGATCACTTGTACTGGTGACCTCCATTAAGATTGAAGTTATTAATCAGCAGGGGTGCGTTTGTCAACCATAATTCCGAAGTGAAATACTTATATTTATTTTCGTTTTCGTTTATTCTGTTATTGTTATTTTTAAGTAAATTTAGTTTAGGTTTATTACAAGGTCACTAGTAGCGCGCACGCAATGATCACCAAGGTTTTTTCTTCGTTTTCGGGTTTATCAGCGCTTATTATCTAATGCAAAGTCAGTAATTTTTGGAAATTTATATATATAGTTTCAGCTAATCATAAAAATTTATTTGCAAATAACTTAACTTCAATTGCTTATTCTTAATGCAAATATTTTGCACACAGTTATATGGTTTCAAGAAGTATTTTCAAACACTTGTAGTTTAGAAACAATTGCATGACTTCAGGAATATCAATACTTACCTGATTTGTAATCAAGCATACTTTCCAATTCGATAATAATTATGCTCATTTGCTTCCATACCATTATATGATTTCAAGTATTCCAATCAAATAATAATATTATCGGAATGAAACTATTTGACCGATTGAAGAGACCCTAAAAGGTCCAAAGAAAATTAGAATGATATTCTGATGTATTGGAGCAATGACTAAACCTAATAATGTATCTATGTATGGATGTATGTATGTATTACCGACCCATTCCACCAGCGAGGTCAATTTTTAAGTCATTAGTGTTTGGCATTCAGTTATTTCCTTCACCTAGATTCATTGTAATTATATGGTTAGAGAGCCCAGTCGGCTCTACGTAATAGGTGGATTCAAACCTTTCACAAAAGTATTAGCACTATATGAGACAGCCTTGTCAAAGATTTGAACTCCTCGTTGTCGAGTCTGTTTCCTACGACGATAACCGTTACACCACAAGCTCTTCCATACGTATGTATATAGATATGCAGGGAAGCTGGTAAGTTAGCATTCAGATGAATGGTTTTAAGATTCCAAGAATATGTTTATTCTGCAAACTAAGATTAGATTGTATAAAAATATTTTTGCTTCACCATCAAATCACACTTTTATCCAACCAAATAGTATTCATGGTGATGAGCTTCACCGACCCTGTCTTCAATAATACGACAACATCAAATCTCAGACGGCTGAGAAAACAATAAATGTATCACATAATTTTGAATCCCACTGAGTAGCAGACTTCGAAGATATATAAAACAATTTGCTGTCAGTAACTGACTGATAAGAAATCAGTATTCTTTCTCGTTTGAATTCAGAAATGTTTTCACTTTTAGATAAGTAAGGAATATCACTAACCCTACAGTTGGGTTGGGAACGTCACCCCCTGGGGCGTCAGACTGTTGCTGTAATCACTGAGCCATGAAAGCAGGAGTTGCATTACCCAATATGTAAATAACATTGTCTATATATGAAAATAACACTAGACCCAG